>PVKM010033265.1:0-16070 GCA_004027735.1 Carollia perspicillata
TCCCACCCCGAATGCTCCAGGGTGGGCCATTCTTTGCTATGGCAGCACGTTAATGCTCTTATTCTTATGTTGTGTTTACATAATTTAATTTTTTAAAACAAACGAGTAATGGGTGAGAAGAAGAAGGTGATTACTTTGAAAAGACTCAATAAAGATAAGTTGCTAAACATATCATATATAGGTGAGAACAAGCCAACTGTCAAGATTGGGCAAAGTTGTAAAAGTGGGTGTTTCTACACTCAGACTGCTTGGCAACTATCTTTAACTACTTGATCCACTTTCAAGAAACCCAAACTGCAAATCAGGGATGATGAATTTTTGGAGTGTTTTATATTTGACATATTCGTGTATTACTTTTTATAAGTCCCTGCTTTAACACATTCTGCTCTAGATTACAGTACTCGCTACTTGTCCCAGATGAGTTGGCCTGGAGCTCATTTACCACATTAGACAGTTCTATCTGTGTATTGGTCGGTGCTCAATACATAACCAATATAGTTTACTTCACATATTCAGCAAATTCTTTATTATTTTAATTCCTTTTCAAAGGCATCAAGAAATTCTTTAGTAATTTCTGATTCACATCTAAAGTCTCAAGCACTCTAAAAAGTGGCACAATTTCACAATATCTTAAAATCAGAGTCCTGCTAGTTGACTACTGTTAGATATTTATTTTTAATTAATTAATTTTAATATTATTTATTTTAAATCTATAGAGATTAAAAATTTGAAGGGTTCGAATACTTGAAAAAACCAAAACTCAAGTTTATTACCATCTTTCACTTACATACACGAGGTATCAATAAGTCGGAAAGCAAAATTCCAGCACAGGTTCAGTTCAGACTCAGGGCAGGTGGTCCCTTTGTAGTGGGGTTATGTGACTGAGAAGCTAGACACCGACAAAGAATGCTTTATTAGCAGGAGAGAGACTTCAATGCAGGAAAGACTGCCAGTCAAAGCACCCGAGTGTTATAAGCCCCTTCACCTTTGCAGAATTTTGCCAAGGCACTCACATTGAAGAAAGTCACACCTGGTGCAATACTGTATTTTCCAATAGAATTAGAAATGGAAGCAAACAGCAAATACAAACACAACATACTTAATGGGAGGGCTTTGAACAATTAAAGTTAGAAAGACAGAGCTCTTCACATGATTAGTAGCAATACCAGAAAATGGGACTGGGTTTAAGAAAAAGGATCTGACTGATGTCAGAGACACAGTCGTACGAGGGAGAGACAGAGCCCAAATGCTTAAAGAAGAGATTCTAGTTTCAGCACCAATCATTATAAACTAGCTTGTATCGGACAAACAACCTGCCAAGAACAACTAAAAAATATAGATGAAACAAAACAAACCAACGTGGTTAAAAGCATGGGAGGACCTCTCAATGCGGCCAGAGCTTCAAGGCCAAGATCCTAGAGAGAGGGGAAATGTATGTATAGACGTGAGTCAGATATCCTGAGTTGCTTTCGCCCTCTAGGCATTGGCTTTTCCATCTGCCATAGAAGGCTAGAAGCTGAGCATAGCTTTTGGCAGTCTCTTAGGCCTGGGGAGAGAAAATGACTTGAGCCAAGATCCTGAAAAGAAAGGCAGGACAGGAAGCGAGTCCAACACTTGGCATTGCTTTTCCTTCTGAGGCAGTTGCTGGTTTGTAAGAATCACAGGACAGAAAGTTCACAAACCTGAGTAGGAATTAGTGGCTAAGAGGCCAAACAGAGCTTTCAGTAGCCTCATAGTTTGAGGTTAAAATCGGAAGGCAGAAACCATTAGGAGGAGAGACACTGGAAAGCTCTCCAGGCTTCCAGTGAGGACCCCGGAACAGGTACACCTTGGGAATAGGGTGAACCATAAATAAAACAGCTCCCACAAAGAGTGACATTTAGCTTCAGAACAGCCCAACCGAAGATTTAATTAAAGTGATCTTTCTGTGGATGAAGATAATGTCATCCAGAGCTTTCACAATTTCTCATCTACAATGTCTGGCATTCAATAAAAAATTATCAGACATACCAGGAAACCGGGTCAAGGAATATAGAAACTAGAAACCACCCCACAGATGGTCCAGGCATTATGGCTATCATACCTGGATTTAAACAAAATTGATTAATATGCTCAAGGAAATAGAGTCAAAATGGAAAGTTTTAGCAATAAACCAGAATTTGTAGGAAAGGACCAAATGGAAATTCTAGAACTGATAAGTATGAGAACTGAAATTAAGAGCTAACAGGTTTAACATCAACAAAAGACAGAATTAGGGAACATGGGGACTAACATATAGAGGGAAAATTGGTGGAGAATAGAGAAAAGAAAGCATAAGAAATATGAGAAATGACATCAGAAAGTAACATGTGCAACTGGAGTCTCAGGAGGAGAGAGGAGAGAATATCGAGGCAGAACCCATCTTTGAAGAAATAATGGCCAGAATTTTCCAAAACTGACAAAAGATATCGAGTCATAAATTCAAGAAGTGCTACAACAGCTCCCCCCAAGAATAAATAAAAACAAAACCACATCTAAGTATGTAGTAAAACTGCTGAAAACCAAAGACAGAGCAGTCCTAGAAAAAGACATGTTATCTTCAAAAGAGCAGCAGCCTGACTGACATGTGACCTCAAGAAAATGATGAAAGCCAAAGACAGAGACAGGGTGATATCTTTAAAATACTAAAAGAAAAATCACTGCCAGCTTATTTTTAAAAATCCTTCAGACAGAAGGCAAAAATAAAGACATTTTCAGAAAAAGACTGCGAGAATTTTTGCCCGCAAATTCTCACTAGGAGCAATGCTAAAGGAATCCTTCAGGTAGAAGGAAATGACCCCTAAAGGGAAATGGAAAACTGGGAAGGAAGGGTGACAGAAAGGGTAAGTATATGGGTAATGCTAGAGGGATATTGATTGTACTAAACAATACTAACAATGCCGTGTAGGCCAAGCATTTGTAGAAGTTAATTATTTGGCAGCAGCAACACTGGAAGTGTCAGTGGGGTGAGGAAAATTAGTGTTCTAAGGTCCCTGCATCGTCCTGGATGTAGTAAAAGCATCTTAAATGTTAGTATGCCGGACTCGGGTAAGTTAGGACGCATGTCGTAAAAGAATGCATGTAGTAGGAGAACGTAAACCTAATAAGCCAATGGAGGTTGGAATAATAAAATAAAGCCCTAACTCAGGCCAGACGCCTCCTCTGCAACAAACACGCTATTGTTTTAGGCCCTAATTTGGAGGCCTTTGGAGTTAATCTCTGACACACTTCTTTGTGGTAGGTTTGGATATTGTATGTACTTCGGATATGTATCTGTTCAAGATTGGGGTCACCAACCTTAATGTAGGGGTGAGTTTTAAATGATCACCAAATCCAGTCCAGAAAGAAAGCCCTTTGGATGTTGTCATAGAGAAAAACCTGGCTTTGAGAGTCCCGACCATGACTGCAGCCATGACCCCAGACCATCAGCTAGATGAACGCACCTTCTGTAGTTGCACTGATTCTTGACTACGTTCCACAGGGAGTCCATTAAAATTTAAAGAATAAATTAACTTTGCTCCAGATAACACATAAATACCTGTCAGTGCTTATTGGTTAAATGCATGCATCTATAAATCCTATGGCATACTCATTACTGACGAGCAAATAGTCTCCCCTTTCTTATTCCCCACCTCCTTCCACAGAAATCTCAATAAGAATCTGATGTCTTTCTATCCATTGGAAGGCTATTTTGAGAAGGATTCCAATTCCCCCACTACTACCCTGGAGAGCTGATCTCAGGAACTGTAGCCACCAATGAGCAGGCTGCTCATAACATAAATGGATCAATGCCCTTTGGAATAGCATTGGCTTGCCAGTTAATAGACTTTTGATTTTCTTTACCCATTGATAAATGAAGCAGTCATTTTGCCTTTAAATGGCAAGATAAATTAAGGAGTACCGTAACTGGAGCCCACTGGGAAATAGATTGTTGTTTGGAGAACCAGTGGTGGGTACGGACACAAAGGAGGTGGAGTGGCTGACTTTGCTAAGGCAGTCCTTCCGTCATGGAACTGAGGGCTCACGTGTCCCACTTAACTCAGCAGACACCCATCAAGGTATGGTAAATCATATGCAAAACCCCACCAGGGAGCGGAGGGGTAGGTCCAGGGCACAGCCCAGCTCAGACTGACTCTCACATTGTATTCTTTCTTCCAGGGCAGATGCAGACGTCCATAACACAGCACAGGAAATGAGCCAAACTGGGATACAAGATACTCTGGAAGCTCCAAGAAGACAGAAACAGCATGTGCTCGGAAGGACCAGGAGAGGCATCATGACAGGGTGGGATATGGGAGTCTGGGAGGAATTCTGATACAGATGGGAAGGAAAGCGCTCTCAGGGATGGAGAGGCGACACGAGGAAGAGTAAAGGACCACTGAAGAGGGAGGAACTCAAATTCCAGTGCTACCGAAATTATTAGCTGTGTGACCGTGGGCTAGTTACCCAAGCTTCCTGGACTTCGGTTTTTTTCATCAGGTAAATGAAATCAATAATAACCACCTTTACAGTGTTGCTGTTAAGATTCATTAAGATCTGTAAGTCTGTAAGGAATCTATCACAGTGCCTGGTACAGGGCAGATAATAGTGGAAGCTATGGAAATGATAGCAAGACTTTGGGAGAATCATTTGATTTCTTTGACCTTCCTTTTCTGAAGCAAAGGCAGTATACTGCTTCTTTTGAGTTTTCTGCTTTTACAAACTCTGAGTACTTGAGCTCTTTCAAGGTCAGATTTGTGTCTTATGCACCTTTCTATGCCTCCTGGCTTACCTCGGGGCATGGCCCATAATAGGTGCACAGGAAACATTCACAGAAAGAACGAGCGAATGAGTTCTGTCCCGCCCGACTCCATATCCTAATGCTCTCCCATCCCTTCCAGTTTCATGAAGGCATTTCCCACCCCCATGCCGCCTGGTGTGCCCTTCCCTTTTGTCTACCTACAAACTCTCTTCATCCTTTAAAATTCAGCTCATGATTTTGTGGGCTCCTTCATTCAAGGCAGAATCAGATGGATCCGATACTTTCTCCCTAGTACTCCCGTGTAACCTTATACAAAACTCTACTAACACACAGCTCATCAGCTTCAAATTACTTGCTTTTCTCTCTCCTTTAGTCCTCAAAGCCAGGCCTCATAAGCTTTATTGGCTGCATGGTGTCAAGAGGACGTGCTATAATGTGGGGACAGAAGTTGAGAAAGGAGCAGAATCTCTCTCCATGAGGCGGGGCTCCTGTTTCTTCTGTTGGTTCACATATTTCTATCCTAAAGAAAAATTGCTATGTTTACACAATTACAGAACAATTGTAAGTGTGACTTATGGCTTTATAATTTCTGTAGCTTCTTTCATATATTCTGAAGCTTCAAAGACAATTTAATTTCTTTCCTTCTCTGAGACAAGAACTACACGTTGTTGCAAGGGAGTAAAGAGTGCATTATAACCCAGGGGGTGACATCATGTGTCTCCCGCACTGGGTCTTATTCGATACAAGTCAATAATTATCTGCTGACTGAACAAATGCCCTGGTCTCTGGTCACTTCCCTGTTCAGAAATCCTCAGGGGTTGCCCTACTCTTACTGGTCTGTTGGAATCTCCACAGCTTGACCCTTAAGTTCGTTCATGAGATGACCCCAATCTCCCTGTATCTCCCAATCTCCGTCCCCTCTTCCTTTATGCCAAACCTCTCTGACTGATGGCAAGCAGGGCTACTGGGGGGATGGTTCTTAGCCCCATGGAGGGTGTCTTCTATGGGCTGGACCATGGAACTTGTTTGCTTGGGGAATGCCAGGCTTACCTCTAGCAGAATTTCAGGATGAGATAGCTAAAGAACTGCACACATAGAAGAGACATTCCACAGATGCTCTGACAAGAGGTGGGAAATGAATCACCCATTCTCAAAACCGACCCGAAGCCCAGATGTAGTGGTGGTGAAGGATACAGCTCTTGGGACAGCTATCCCACTCAGCTAAAGGGCATGTACTGGCTGCAATCCTAACATGCTCAGTCCGGGAGTCTGTCTTCATATAAGGAAAGTGACAACGAAAACTGCTATCCTGGCCCTCATGGTCCAGCAAAAGCAAGATGAGAAAGGAGATATTTTTTATTCTGCTCATGAAACCTCAACTTCCTGAGGCAGGAGAAAGTTCTGTCGGTGCTCATGATCAGCCCTGTACTTGACTTTCCTAGTAGAAGTTGGACTGTGTTATAATCACCTATTTCTATGTCAGTTTTCCCCAAGACATCAAGAGCCCCTTAAGGACAAGTGGTTTCCCAAATATGGTGTTTGACACATGAATGAATGACTGAGTAAAGGAATGAATGAATATCTATACTAGGTGTATACATTTTTTTTTGCCACTAGATGGCAAATATTCATTGGAAAGTCCAGCTCTAAATTGTCTCAGAAACAGTCCAGTGAAAACTATGCAAGTTTTTCAGTAAATTGACTGAGTCCACACAGGGTACAATTGTCAGGGCTGCCTATCCCTCTTCTCTATTAGCAGAGAGAAAAGCAAGCTCCAGAGCTGAAGTCAGGGATCCAGGCTGCAGATCTGTGCCGCCATTAGCATTTGGGTAAGTCACATGTATTTTCTGAGCCTCAGCTTTCTCGTCCAAAACAAAAACAAAGACAAAAACAAAAACAAAAACAAAAGCAAGCAAATGAACGAAAAACAGCAGACTGTGGTAACTGCAGATAAACATTTATTAACATCTGTGGTACCCTAGACCCTGACTCAGGTACCGGAGGTGAAGACATGATGGAGAAATGGTCCTTGCTTCTGAAACAGTGCTTCCCAACTCTGTAGTGAAAGACTAGTTCATTGTTGTCACTTAAAAAAAATATCTAATCGATTGCAGACTGTGTTTTGGTAAAATATAATTATAATGTAATAGTAAAACAAAGTAAATAAAAAAATGAAAGCATACAAAATTCAGGTTTTGATATTTTTATTATTAGATTCATGAACGCTGTTAAATTGCCATTTCAGAGTGCTTATTCTTAACTTCTGGGCTCAGTGCATCGCGGACTGGCTGCAAATGGCCTGCGGACAGCACCATCCGAGACTGCACTCAGTCGTTACCATTGACTTAGGAGCTCACTCTCACGAGGGCAGCTCACACCAGAGTCCCATGAATGAGGGACAATCCACAGTCAGGGTTCTGTCTTCTGCAGTGTGTTAAACACTTAAAACATATAGAAACACTGCCTGGTAGTTTTGAAGGTGAAGAGGGGGTGGCTGTGATCACTCCTGGAGCCTTTCTGGAGAAAGTTCTGGCCAGTCCTTTCTGATCCTTAAAGACATCAGGCCTTCCTATGCCGAGTGGCAGCCAACACACCAAGAGGGCCTTTGGGCATCTTCCCGCCCTTCCCATGCTATCTGGGCTTCTGGGGTCTTCCTGTTTGTGGCCCGACCCCTCAGATCTAAGGCCAGGTACCAATTTTGCCTTTGCTTTCCTCCATGGCCACAATTCATACTCTTCCTCTGAGTAACTGCTTTGGACCATGTAGATTATAAATCTCTGTCTCTGAGCAGCCCAGTCCCTGGGACCATGTCCTAACTCGGGCTTTTGGGGCATGCCGGCACCGTGTTTGCTCGACTCTGTGAGCAGAGTCTAGAGAAGCTCAGCTGGTCACCAAGATCACAGCGATTCCCCAAGAACACACAACATGTTTCCTTGTATGGTATCTGTCAAAGATTCCCAAGCCTGGGTGTTTGGCTTATTTATTTTTATTTCAACTATGAAATAATCAGTTTTTTAATAGATACTGCGAAAACATGGGACAACATTCAAAAGGCACCAAAGGCAAAACAATGAAAGGTTCCCCTCTTATTCCTATTCCACCATCTCAGTCCCCGTTTCAGAGGCGACCACCGTTCATATTCTTATAAATCCTTCAGGAGACGTACGCGTATGTCTTCAAAGAGATAACACAAACAGAATGCACTATAATTACTCTGCGGGACTTTCTGTTTTAACTAAATGATTTGTCTTGGTGATGTTTAATCTCAAATTTTCATTTTCTATTTAACTGGTTCCCCTATCGATGGATATTTAAGTTTTTCCACTCTTTGTAATGTTTGGCAAACAGCATGCGCTTATGTGTATCTGCACGTATACATTCCTGAATAGGAACTGCTGAGTCAGAGAAATGTGCCCTCCACAAATTTGTACCAATCTGCACTGCTGCAACTGGCATACCGAAGTGTCTGGTTTTCAGTGTCTCTGTAACTGCAGCTCTGTGAATGGGTTTGCATTTCTGTAATTGTAAGTAAAGCTGAGCATCTTTAAGAATACCTAAAGGCCATTTAATTTCCTTCTTTGAGAATTGTCCATGTATTTTGATCATTCTCTCTATTCATTTAGTGATCTTTCAAAATTGACCCATAAGAGCTCCTTATATACTAAAACATTTAGCCCTTTGGTTTTTGTATGAGTGACAAATATTTTCTCCCACTCTGTCCTTCATCTTTTTAAAAGAAACTTTTTCGCAATTAAAAATTGTGAAATTTTTAGTTTACTTTATCAGTATTTTATGACCTCTGGGTTTTATAACATGCTTAGAAGGGACTTTTCCCCAGATTAGAAAAATGATTCTCTCGTGTTTTCTTCATTTAAAAATATTTAAATCTTTTATATATTTGGAATTTATTTTGGTTTAAGGATTGAGGTATGGAACAAACTGTTTTTTCCATGGTTTACAGTTGTCTCATTATCATTTATTAAAGAATCCATCATCCCCCAACTGATTGAAATTATACTTTTTTCATATACTTAATTTAAAATGAATTTGGGTCTATTTCTGGACTTTCTAGTATATTCTATTAATCTGTCCATTCATGCTCTAGTTTCATACAGTTTTATTTAATGTAGTTTGATAATATAGTTTTAATATCTGATTTAGCTAGTCTTCTCTCTTCTCCTCCCTGCAAATGATTACTCTTATTAAGGCATTTCTGACTATTCTTGACTATTTGGTTCTTCCATAGAATTAGTCTGTATGATTTAAAAAGTTATTTGATATTTTGGGGGGCCGCACATTAAATTTACAGATTGAGTTTGGAGTATTGGCCTTTTTGCAATATTCAGTTTCTTGCCAAAGTTTTCTTTGTTTACTTAAATAACATTCCTGTACATGTACAGATGGTACAAAAGGGCATATGGTGAAATTCCAGCACATCTTGCATTCTCACCCTTGGTCTCCGGTTTGCTGTGGGAACAGGGAGTTTCTGGTGTGTGGTCATGGTAATACTCCGTGCCTGTACAGTTCTGTGCATGCACATGACCATCGGACTCTGGCCCACCTCCTTTTTTTCTCCCCAGGTGGTAGAGAGCTAGAGACACTGGTCAGCTTTCCCCACCTAACAGCACTCACGGCAGAGCATTCTGTACCAGTGTATACAGATCTGCTTTGTTCCTTTCAGTAGTTGCATGGCAGCCAGTCCCCTATTGATAAAAACTTCTTCCCATCACTTGTTTTTATAAACAATGTTGTCATGAATATCCTTCCTCATACACATTTGCATGAGAGTATTTTCGAAAGACAAATTCCTAAACAGAGAATTACTAGGTCGAAGTATTAAAAAAAAACCGGCAAGTAGTAATGTAAATATATGCAATGTTACTTAAATGTACACTTGAAAATTAAGATAATAAAAATTGCTATGTTTTGCCACAATAGCAACTGTACCATTTTGATAGATATCGCCAAACTACCCTCTAAATCTTAAGGCAATTTATTAATTATTCCCCATTTACATTTGCCCTTGGTTTGCAATTGTTTGGCTCAGTTGCTGTAAAAATGGATTTTTCTGGGAGTTACGTAAGCTGTAAGTGCTGGATAAAACTGTCCCACATTTCTCTCATACGGGGACTCTCAGGAAAATTTCCAGGATTTGGTGGTGCCCCGGTGTAAAAGGGGAGGGTGATGAGAAATCGCTGTTAAGAGTCAAATTCTGTCTCCTTCCACCCAAGGCAGCCAGCACCAGTTTTATTAAAGAACAGGCATCACTGAGTCACTTTGGCTGCTTGTCCTACTGTGATTTTGATTTGTTTGAAGACTCGACTGAAAGCAAACAAGAGGCTTCATGTGACTCAAATCACACCTTTCAAACGATGTTCTAATTTCTGTATCAAGTGTCTGTGACTGAGAATCGTTAACTCCTTTCCTGCATCACTTTATTTTAATCAAACACAAGTGCCCACTTCTATGCACTCCATGGAGTTAAACCTTGAATGAGATGGGGAGGGACAAAGGAGGTACAGATAATGAGGTTAATGTAACACAGATAAAACTGGGCACTCCTGGGGGCCTTGGAAAGTACTGGAGGTCTTCATTGAATGTTTCTTGAAGAGGCAGCAGGGGGCAAATTATATCACACACTGTTCTGCCAAGTGTACTGCTAAAGATTATCTTTTTCCCCCTAAATTTTTATTGAATACATTGAGGTGACATTGGTTCATAGGGTCATATAGGCTTTGAGTGCACATTACCATGGTATATGACCTATGTATTGCACTGTGTGCTTACCTCCAAAGTCAAACCATCTTCTATCACCATTCATTAGGCTGCCCTGACAATCACCACACTGCTGTCTGTGTCCACCGGTTTCGGTTTTATGTCTCACATGTGAGTGAAGTCATAGGGTTCTCAGCTTTTTCTGACTGACTTATTTCACTTAGCATGATATTTTCAAGGCCCATTTTGATGGTTCTTCTTTCAGAAATCAAACTCACTAAATCATTCTTTGGACCTTTCCTTCTCTCCCTGATTTCCACTCCAATGGCAGCTGCTCAAATATGTCTCTTTTCACTCCTTACAGTTCAAACACTGTCTCGGCTTCCTGGCTTTATGTCTTCCCTCACATCTTGTTTTGGTCGTCATTCTCAAGTAGCTCTTACGTAGCACAGTTTACCTCTTCTTTAAATTGCATTCCCACCCAATAAAACAAAGGCCTCTTCTTAGATGGTAGAAGAAAAATAGGATAATAAATACTTCAAGTTTAACTTTTTGTCCACACAATAAGACAAATAATGAGCCCATCCTTCAAGCCAGGCGCTGTATGTGTATTATTTCATGATGAACATATGCTGTTCGTATTCTCATTATCAGCATTATCAGCATTTGCGAGTGAAGAATCTAGGGCTTAGGTGACCTACTCAAGGTCAAAGACTTAGGAAACCACATTAAGCTAACCTACTTGTCCTGCACTATTTTCATGGTTCTTAAGGAACAAGACAGCAGGTGACAAAGGCAAATAAGTGGCCTTGACAGTGCTCTCAGCATTCATACCATTTCTCTGATCTCTGTCTTTCCAGATTTCTGTGCTTAGGTATAGTGATGCCCTGTGGCCCCACCCAAGTTGCTGAGCCAGTCTCTGGACCCAGCATTTCTCACCTAATCGGCTTAGTTGTGCACCCTGGTGTTCTGCTGATGTCCCCTCTCATTTGTGCTGAGTCTGTTCTGTCCAGTGATCCTCCCTCCTGCAGGCCTGACACCCTGCCCTGAATTCTAGTCCATTGGCTGGGGTTCTGTGACTCGGTCTAATTCTTGCCAATCCACTGCTGCTCTGAAATGTCAATCAACTTACCTTCTACCCTCAATTTTTCTTTTTAGTATAAACTCCCCTACCCACAGCTCCTGTATGGAATAATTGGCTGGATGGTTCCTACATCGGGGTAGCCAATGGTTGGATTAGGGGTAGATAGATATGAAGCGGGGACCAATGCACAGATTGTCCAATGATCAACCTGCCTTTCCAGTATTTCAGCTAAGAGTCACCCAGATTGCTTAGTTCCTTATGGGAAGCCAAGAAAGTTGTGGAGTAACCATTTGGGGCCGTGGGCAACATAAATAAGCAGAGAGAGCAGGTCTCTCGAGAAAGGATGGGGAAAGACGTTCATAGAGAAGAGCCCAGAAAAAACCATGGGGCTCTGGGAATGTTGGAGGTGAGGTGGAGAGGGGAGAGTGACAATTTGTGGGTGCCTTCTAGTTACAGCTGTCCTGAGGCTCTTTTGCTCACAGTATTAGCTTGTGTTCTCCTGAGTTCTACTTTCTCCCTACAATAAAGTTTTCTTTGTCCTTGAGTTAGTTTCAGTAGGTTGCTGTTCCTTGTAATCAGGAGACTACACTGGACCACCTCCTTGCTTAGGTTGGGAGGCCTGTCTGCATTTCTACCCGCTGGTTGATGTCCCAGCACCTATGGGAACATCTCTTCTTGGCTGTCTCCAGGCCTAATTCTGGAGGTGGCACTGAACTAGCTCCTGAGGGCATCCAGACAAGGCTGCTCCTAGGAAAGGGAAAAGCCAAAGCACAGGAACAGGGTTGGAATGGGCATGGAGTTTTATTGTGGCTCCTCTTTTTATTGGAGGCCTGGCTATTGTCCTCAAACTATTTAAGGTCAACTTTAGGACATAGGGTTAGGCAGTATGGGGGACCGCCTTGTCGGGCAGGAGGAGGAAGGGCAGGCAGAGGCAGAGCCTGGGGATGGCAAAGAAATTGTGTCCTCCATCTATGGGCATCCATTCTCAGGCTGAGGAGTCCCATGATGAACTTGAACCTTTAGAAACATTAACTTTTCTAGCTCCTGTAGGGGCTCTTTAGTATTAGGACAAACCCCTTATTTCACTGATGAGGAAATGGTGAACCAAGAATGAAAACATGCTAATTATAAGTAACATTTAGTGGGCACTTTCTACAGGGCAGGCTCTGCTCCAAGCACTTTACACATAACAGCTCCCTTGGTCCTCACATTTAACTATGAGGTTGCCACTATTACCATCTTCATTTCATGGGACAGGAAATTGAGGCACAGAGGGGTTAAGTAACTTGCCCAAAGTCACACAGTACATGATGAAGCCAGGGTCTGAGCCCAGGAAAACTTGATTCAGACCCAGTGCTTTTAGTTATTAGACGAGATCGGGTGCTTTCTGGGTGGTATGGCCCTAGACAACTTTTAGCTATTAGACAGTATCATGTGTAACAAGCCCTGAAGATCACTGGAGCTTTATTTTTATATTGTGTGTGTTTGTGTGTATGTGTGACTTTCTCCACCAGCTGGGGAAGCATGCCATAATCCATGGAAAACTTCAGAAATAGGCAGTGGTTTTCATTAGAGGAAAGTGATCAAATTTTAGGAGATCAAGCAAGAAAAATGAAAGTTTAGTTAGACATACATCATCTCTAAAGATTTAAAGAAGATGAGAAAAAAATTCTCCCTTTTCTGCCAGTTCCCAGGGCCTTATAAACTGCTTCAATTTTAAAGAAAAAAGAACACCTGCTTATTTATCGATTCTTGTGCTATAGGTGGTACAATCATCCTACTGGCTGGCTTAAGTGATCTGCGAAAGCATGGCCTCCCGAAGATGAAATAGTCGATGTCTATATGAGGGCCTACCATTATCTGACCTCTCACCAGCAGGGAAGCCTTGAGGCCAGGGAATCTAAAAGCTGGAGTGTTTTTCTCTAGTTCATTTTTTTCATGAGTGAGTAGCCATTCACAGCTCATGGTTTTATGCAAGAAACATCCGTGGCTTCCTTGTTGATTAACCAGTTCAGATATTTGTTGGGCACCGACTCTGTATGAGACACTGTATTAGGTGCTGGAGATATCGAGTGGGCATCTGGAAGCACAAAAGACTGGGCCGAGGCAGGAGGTTCTTCCTCTTGCTACAAACATGGAAATACTAGACAGACTATAATGGCACATTTTTAACGGTACCTAACTGAGTTTAGAAAATTCCTAGATGCCTGAAATGGGAAGAAAAATCTGACCCAGGCCAATGAGCAGGAGCCAGGACATGGCGACCTGTGTGGGCTGTGGACCAGTACACAGGCCACAGAGGCTGGAAGTGGAGGTTTGTATGTCACGAGGGGAGAGAGGAGGAGGTCTTGAGCTGGTGGGGGGTGAGATGTCAGAAGACATCCCTGCACCAAGCTGGACTCTTGTGGGCTGCCCTGTTTATCAACAGAGCATGAGAAAACTCTCCATCCGTCACCTGGGCAGGTGGCAAGGAAGCATGACCTCTGTCCAGGCTCTTGAGTAAAATTCACCTCCAAGAAATGGAAGCCCTAGCCTCCCTCATGTATAAACACAGTTCATGGCCATACTGGTCATGCAGTGGGGAATTCCAAACTGATAAATGACACAAAAGTCAGGTGGACAAGACGAAGATATAATGTCACCGCAAGGAGACACCACCACTTGAGCAAAGGCTCCAGCTAGAAAAAAAAAGAAAGAAAAACACCACTAGAGATGAGCAAACAGTCCAAAACCAAGGAGAAAACTAGTGGTGGGGAGAGAGAGAGGGCAAGTTCAATTCAAAGGAACATTAGTCCTTAAGACCCTGAGATAAGAGAATAATCTGAAGGAAGCAATTAAACATGTTAAAAATTGAAGAGGTGTAAGTAACCATACTGAAACAGCAGAATGAGTATGAACAGAGGCAGCGAGGAAGGCCCACAGGTGTGCGCCTGCCTTCGAGGGACAGCTAGCCTGCCTGGGAGAGGGGAGGAAACAGCGGTGGAGCCTGGGGCAATCCAGACAACGGCACATTCAGGAACTGTCACCGTCCAGTGTCTGCATTTCCCCAGCTGATGCAGACATGCCCCTAAAGAACTTGGTAATTTCCAAATAGTTACCTACGTAACTACCTGCCTCTCTGCCCACTCTGTGAGTATCTGCAGCGTGGCGATAAAGTAGTCCTGGTCTCCTGTGCCACCCTGCCCCTCACTCTCTCCTCTTGCCCCGCCGGTCTTCTCTTAGTTCTTCAAGTACAACAACCTCGCTTCCGCTTCGGGGTCTTTGCACATGCTGTCGCCACCATCTAGAATGTTTTTTTTCCTTTGTGCTTTTCTTCAGGGTCTCAGCTTAATGGTCACTCCTCAGGAAGTTTTTTCCTGACCACCTTATTTAAAAGGTCCCTCTCTACCACAGTTCTCTATGTCAGCCCCTGTTTCTTTTCACTTATACTTTATAATTATTTAATTGTTTTCTTCGCCTCCCCTGTTAGAATGTAAACTCCACGAAGGCAGGAAATGAGCCGATCACACCATCTCTAGTGACTGACATTGAGTGGGTGTTTAATATATTTATTGAATAAGTAAATTAATACACTTAATTGGGGGGTGTGGCATGACCTGATTCATGCTCACCAAGTGGCCCTGGGGCAGTGTGAGTGACAGGCAGAATATGGCGGTGGGGGCATCAGGAGTCTAGTGCAACAACTTAGGCAAGAGGTGAGGACGGCTTGGACTGGGCAGGACTGAGGAGGGAGTTAACTGGATGAATTTGAGAGAGAAGGCAGAAGTTAGGGTAGGGGGTAGAATCAAGAATGATGCCTAGGTTTCTAGTGAGAATAAGACAGTGAATGGGGGCTATCTTTGGGCCAGAAGACAGCAGAAAACCAGACACCCAGTACACATGCCAGAAATGTGTACTTGATGAGGCAGAAATGGTCTCAGAGCAACAATTTCATAACAATGAATCCACAACAGCTCACTTTCTGTTCCCTGGTGAACCTCCAAGTGTCATCTGCCGTTTTCTACTGCCTCCACCTGCCTCCAGTTGCCCCTTTGTGACCTGCCGGGTGAGTCCACAGTCCCCGCCAGAGCACATTTGCCTCTGTCTCCCTGCTAAGAAGTGCGCGGCGCGCCCTTCCCCCACTCTCTCCAGCCACCAGGGTCATTAGTGCCTGGAACACTGCTGTGATTTTTCATTAATTTTCTCGTTGTTTTGTAATTATATTAACATTAAAATTTATACCCATGTATATTATTACAATTTTCCACTACTAATGGGATTATTAGTTTGTTTATTTGTTTGAAAGCCATCAGCATAAGATTTACCTCCAACAATATCTACCGTGATTTTTAATGCCCTTGACGCTTGCAGTGAGTGATAAGTCTGTAATAAGAAAATGCTGGTAAGCATATAAATGTCTTCCTTGGGGATAGAGGGCTTTTTATTTTCATCCTGGTTAGACTCAGGTTCTGCGATAGAGTGATTGGTAGGATATAAAGTATTAAAGGCTGAGAACACTGTGTTAGTTTGTAG
>PVKM010033266.1:0-16055 GCA_004027735.1 Carollia perspicillata
CTTCCACCCCCCGCCTGTCCGCTGATAATAATGGGCCGAGACACTTTTATTATCATTATTAATTAGCACTTTCAAGCAATGGAATTAAATCAATATGGTGGACTGAAACTAATTTTAACAAGCCATTGAGATCAATCATTGGGACTTTTATCTACATAAATGCCACTAAACTCAGCTCGTTAGTGTAACATTAGCTGGAGAGAAAGAGAAGGGAGACTGGCGGGGTTTTAATTAGAAAGACATAAACCGAGCCACAATTTTTCTTCTTTGATTTGCTTTTAATCTCGTCTGCAAAGCTTTGCTGGTGCTTCCCAGGCTGATTTTCAGTCCCAGACCACTTCAGCCGGAAGGGGAGGAGACGGAGTGAGGAGAAGCCAAGGGCAAGGCACAGTCCGTGCCCTCCCAGTGCCCACCCCGAGGTGGAGCCCGTTGGGCCCTGCAGCCTCCAAACCTGAACTCCCAGACTCCCCTCGTCAGAGCTGACCCTGTTCCCTTCGTACTCCCCTTTATTTAGCATTTATTAGTTTCTGCGTTATATAAAAATTATTTATGTCCATTGATTCGTTCAACAGACAATAAATAGATGAGCAATTAATACGTGCCAGGCACCCTGCTCACAGCCCCAAGAGAATTAAAAAATAATAATAATAAATGAGCAAGATATGGTCCTACTCCCCCAAGGAACCTGCACTCTGGCCTTCCGTCCCTCCTCGATCGATGGCCCCTGTAGGGCAGGGACGGTCACTTATTTATCCACATGCCCCTCCCCAGCTAGCTCTATGCTCTGTGCCTGTAAGAGCCCCAGTATATGTTTGGGGTGAGTGGTGAAGAACCCCACTTCTCTACCCTCACATCACTGCTCTCTGTGCCCAGGCCACTAGCCCCTCACACTGTACCTCCCCCATTCCATGGGCACGGGGCCCCTTTCTCAGCTCCACACCTGAGGTCTCATTCTCACTCACCCTGACAACGCCCTCCCAGCCCCACTGCCTGGCAGGCTTTGCTTCCTTATTCTTCCAGAATAAGGTCACCATGTGGGCGGAGCTAGTTATCTTGTTGCCTGGGCTCCCCCAGCTGCCAACTTCTGCTTCTGCGACCACCACCACTTCACATTACCGTGGTCTTTTCTCTGGGGTCCTGCCTGCTTCTCTACGAAACTGGAGCACCTGGCAGGCAGGGACTGGACTTCAGTAGCCTTTCTATCCCCGACACCCTTGCAACTTTTGGCACAGAGCTGGCACTCGATTCAGAGTGTGGGCAAGCAAGGAGTCATCTGTGTTTACAGAGATCAGAGTAAAATCCCAACTCAACATTGAGGTTCACCCACACAGCCTCTCTCTTGGAATACTTTTCAGAATTTCCCCCCGCTGTTTCCAGGCACAAATCCTCTATGGTGGATGTGTTTTGCACACTCCCTCATCGAACTTCGTTCTCACTCCCCTTGCTCTTTTCCAATGAATCCTGCCCACCCTGTGGGGCCTGTCTCAAGCCTCATTCCTTCCCTGTTCTCTCCCTGTTTGGCTTCCCATCTGGCCCTTATCAGCAACTACCTTCCGCTACTAGATATATGTTAGCACCTTGACCTTCCTATTGGGCGTGGAATAAAAATCTTCTCATGTGGCACTATCTCCAGGGAACAAGTCATTCCTCAGCGAAGCAGAATGCCTGGGTTCAAATCCTAACTCTACTGCATTCGTGGTGTTGGGTAAGTTAACCTTGCTATATCTTGGTTTTCTCACCTGTCAAATGGCAACCAAATAGTACCTACCTGGAGTTTTTATAAAAATGAAATGCAATCATTCATATAGAGTACATACTGTGCCTGGCAGAGAGTCAGTGACCAATATGTTCGTTATTATGGCTATCATTGCTATAATTACTATTATCAATTTACTGTGGTCTAATTTCACCCCCACCTAGCAAACTATTGATTATAATTTGGCTTTCCTGCAAGAAAAGGGCCCACTGATCTGTTGACATGAGAATCCATGTGCTCATTAGATATTTCTCACTTCAAATTAATAAGTTGATAGATTTTATTAATAAAATAAACTAATCAATAGGTTTTATGACAGGAGTCACAAATGACGTCAGTCATTTATGACATGAGTTAGGTCAGGGTAAATAAATCTCAAAGTCCAGTTTACCCCTGTGTGTACTAGCAATCAAATTTCTGAGGCCGAGGTCCTGTATCTTGGCAACCATATCATGCCTGGGACCACCAACTTGGGCTCTGTCTGTGTAGCCAGCAAGGCTTCATGGGCTCCACCACACTTTAAGTGCATTGTTTTACCTCTTTAAGCAAGTTACTTAAAATATCCAAGTTTAAGTTTCCTCATCTGTAACACAGGGAAAGTGTAGCATCAGAAGAGTGACTGTGAGGTTTAAATGAGATCATAAATACAAAAAACTAGACCATTGCCTTACACAATAATTGTTAGCTTAAGAGTAATTAATAATTATTCTACTTACTTAAGGGCTATCATAGTTGTCAAAGTAGCCATAGGCAAATACGAATGAGTGGCCGTGACTGTGTTCTAATAAAACTTTATTTACAAAACAGGTGTCAGGCTGGATTTGGCTCATGGGCTGCAGTTGCCCACCCTTCTTCTATATTGCACTCATGTTAATCTTCCATAAAGGCCATAGTTCTTATCATTTTTGTAGTGTTTTTCAGCGTGTAATTAGGTCCAGAAATAAGACTTGATTTCTAGTCTTCTGTGGCAGACATTGTTGATATTCTACTGCATATTTCCTTAGCCTACTTCTGAGTTTACCTACAGCCACTGGGGACAGTTCCCAGGAGCACTGATAGCTTCCCATCTAAGCCCACACTTATCTGTTTTATCACCTGATGGTTTTCTTCAGTGCCGTAGGAGCTTGCTTGGCTTGTCTGCAAAGGACAGAAATACTGGGCAATTGACACCCCCAAGAGCAATCGCCGTCAATGGGGAATGTGAACTGGTGTATAAATATTACACTTTTCTATCCATTAGGAAGACAGTCCTGAGGGACATTCTACATGGATCCATAGCAGGACCAAAAGCCAGTTGCCTGTAGCAGTAATACATTGATCAGTGTACCTTCACTGGCTTTTCTCCATTGCTGGTACATTTTCCCCACTCCCTCAGTTGCTTCCTAGGATTTTTGTCTCAGGGTCTGATTAGGTAACTAAACTAAGACATCTCCTGACTTCTAGTTCAGGACTTTTTTTTTTTTTTTCATTTTGATTCTCTTTGTAGGAGTCTACAATGGCACATTTACCTCTGACAATACGGCATGCTAAGCATTCCAGAAATATCTTTTGACCCTACTCCTATTGAATGAAAACTGGATAAAAACAGCAAACACACTTTTCAATGTAATTCTGTGTTTTCAAGAAAGTGAGGGAAGTCTCTGAGGACCACATACATACACATACAAGCAAGCAAAGGGTAAGCTGAAACAAACACAAGGAGAAACAGGCTGCCATGAGCTAGTGTTGGCAAAGTGGCAAGTGACAAATGTATGCTTCCTAACAAATTTGAATAGTGGGTTACCAGACAGTGAATATAATAAAGTCGTGTAATTTTTACAGAGAAGAGATAAAATTGGGAAACTGAACAAAGTGCAAGTGAGCACCATAAAATGACAAGGAGAATTTTTCATTGAAATTTAAAACACAGTCATTGAAATTAAAAACTCAAAAGAAAGATTTAACATTAGATTAGACACCCCTGAAAAATAAATCAGTTAAATGAAAGAGAACTGATGAATTGTGCAGAACCTAGCACTGAAAGATAGGAGATGGGAAATATGAATAAAAGAGAGGTCAAGGACATAAGGGATAGAATTAGAAGGCATAGCACATATATAATTGAACTAGAAAATAGAAGAGAGACAATATTCAAAGAAATAATGACACAAAATTTTCCAGAATTTGTCAAAGACATAACTCTATACATAAAAAAAACACAACTGTACAAGACATTATAAATAGAATGAAATGCATACCCATACACCTTGTAATGACACTACAGGACACCAAAGACTGATTACCAAAAATAAAAATACAGAAAGGAAATCAATAATTAGACTAACAACAGATTTCTCACTTGTGACAATGAAATTCGGAGTGTAATGGAATAATATCTCCAATGTGCTCCAAAAAAATCATTGTCAACCTTGGACAGTATAACCAGAAAATTCATATTTTAAGTTTATTTCAAATAAAACCATGAAATCGCTTACTGCTGAAATAACCTCATTAAGGGATTTACTTTAAGAAGTAAAATAATCCCAGAAAAAAGTCTGCAATACAAAAATGTTAATAAAAATGACAACATGCATGTAAACCTAAGCAAATAAAACAAAAGTAATAATTTGTGTACTTAAAACCAGAACTAAAATACATGAGAAATGAAGCATTTCAAAATCCTTGTCCTTGAGGGAAGTGTGGGTTAAGATATTAATATTTTACACTGTTAAGTGTTCAAAATAAAATGTAAAGGCTTATCTTTAAATGCAAAGTAAAGAACAAATAATCCAAAAGAAGGCTAGAAAAGGGAGGGGTTCATTAAAAAAATCAAGATTAATAACACAAATAACAAGACAGATGTGTATACATATATACACACACACATATATACACATATACATATATGCAAAATACATAAACTATTATGAAAGTTAAAATATGTAATAAAATTAAGCCCAAATACAAGAGAATAATGCATGTAAAAATTCAGAATAATCACTCTGTGGGAATAGGGAAGTAATACATAGAAGGGCTTTAAGGGTACTAGTTATGTTCTAATTCTTAAGTGGAATAGAGGGTACACTGATTTTGTTTTGTTCATTATAACTTATATTTACACATGCACACATATAAATGAAATACTTCATTAAAAGTTTTAAAATTTTTAAAAGGAAGTACTGTGGCTCCATATCACTCCGTTAACTTTAAACTCATCAGCCTAGCATGTCAAGCCCTTTACCAGCTGGGCACAATCTCTGCCTCAGTCCTGCAGGTTTCTTTCTCTGGCAGGAATTTTCTATTAGCGTCCTTTTGTTTTCCATTGCCAGTGCCAGATTAATTCACATCTCCAGGACTCTCTCTCCTCCTCATCTTTTCTTCTATCTACAATGCAAATTGTACAGTTCCTGGGGGCGGGGGGGATTTTCCCTACCGGAAGCCTTCCTGTGTTTACCCAGGGACACAGGAATCTATCTCTCAATAATGTGAAATACGTCCAGGATGAGGGAACTCTGTCTGCCACGTACTGTCAGTGTTCAATGTGGGGAGAAGTCTGGTCTCTGAACTAGCCAGTGAACTCTTTGAGAGCAAAGATGGAGTTTGATGTTCTCTTTTATACCTCATTACCTCTTGGCCAGCACTGAAGTCATAAAATACACCCAATCAACATCTACCAAAGAAAGGATTATGGGACCAATTCTTAATTCTCATGGAACAGATTTTGTTTGAGGGTCTGAAAAACTTTATGCCCCTGCTTTTCAAGTCTTCCTGGGGTCTAGTTATATCTTACCACATATCTTTTTTTTTTACTTACACAATTTTTCTATTGAAACTTTTTCAAACTGATTTCTATTCTTTTTTAGCCCGACAGTCCTCATTAAGAAATGTGTGTCCAAGACTCAAGTTCATGCCTCAACAAAAGCTACAAATTATTACACACCAGTGACCTTCAAAACTGGTCGCAAGCAATAACTTTGTGGATGTCATAGATACACTGAATTAAATTAGGTGCTCAGGGCCACAGACAGTTCTCCACATGGTCAAAAGGAACCTAAGTCCGCTAACATTCATCCCAGTGTTCTTCTCACTCCCTAGTGTGCTCACACAAAAATAGGTTCTTGATAAAACAGCTAGAACTGACACAGAATATATCCATTATATCCCAGTAAAGCTATTTTTTTAAATGACATAGAGTATCATAGGAAGAGGCTGTTATCTTCAGAGAGCAAATGAGCTGAAGTTGGAAAGAAAGAGGTGAACATGAACTTGAGGCAGAGGAAGATCTAGAAAATTTCTATAATGCCTCAATCTAAAAGGAAAAGTGAGAATCACCCCTCTGCTAGTTCTGGATACCCTTATTAGTCCTAATGACTGGATCAACCATTAACCAATACCTTTGCAAATAGATAACTGGGAACAATGAGATGTTCATTCACTCATCCATTTATTGAATCAGAAAACATTTATTGAGTGCCTCATATGTGGCAGGCATTGTTCTAGGCACGGGAGACATTCTAGTTAAGGGAGACTTGACAATAAAGTAAATAGGTCAATGTCCAACTACTATGCTGTATATCTGAAACTAATATACCATTGAATGTCAACTGTAACAGGAATTTTTTTAATTTAAATCAAATAAAAATTAAATGAATAAATCAATAAAGTAAACAGATCAAACATGTTTTATGTCAACTGTTGCTACCAGCTGTGGAGAAGGACACCCGCAGCATCAGAGATCAGGGATCAGGATAGACACCTCCGGGTGGGCACAGAAAGCTCCCCTGAGCAGGCAACGTTTGAACACTAGCACCCTGCAGAAATAAGAAAAGATTAAAAGAAAGAATAAATGCAAAGTTGCCAGTTACTCCCAGATAGGCTTCCTGGCCTGGTTCCTTGGTCTTTTTCTTGAACCAAGAAGATAACAATGACAGAGAGCTGGCAAGGCTGTCCTCCAAGGCGAAGAAGTCCCAGGGCCAGCAGAACCTGGTGTCAGCCAGCTGAGGTTGTAGCTAGGAAATCCTGCCTCCCAAGAAGTAAACAACTTCACAGTGTAGCATAAAGAGTGAATGAAATTTTAAACCGTAAACCTAAATAGCATGTCTTATATTAGAGCTGGCATCTATAAATGTTTTTTTGAATCTGACTCAGACCCTGGAAGAGCAAATAGCAGAGTGAAAGCTTTCCTCCCTCTGAAAGCTAGATATTTTTCCTTCTATCTAGAACGTCAGTCTCTCTTTCACCCACCCCACCAGTTACTTTGCTCCTCTTAAATACTTGGAGATACTGATGTAATTTCGCAAAATTACTGTCAATAAGTTCATGTTTGGCATCTAATATTAAAGCACTCTCCCAAGCATTAGTGGGGTACAGAGTCAATTAAATGAGATTTAGTGTGTAATACCCAGGAGCTTACGGTTTATTTGGGGAGACAAGACTAAACTACTAGACAGTGTCAGCAAACAATAGGCCTGATTCCAAGGGCCAGGGAGCCAATGTGGGATTTTTGCCAAATTGCTGAGTATGTCTATTCCATTTATACATTCATGAAAAAGGAGGAAAACTGCAGGGAGGGTCCACAGGCCCACTGAGCCATCTGTGGGATGGATTTATGCCAAAACTTCATTTCTCACCTGATTATCAGGAGTTCCCACTTTGACTTGTAGCAGAGTTTCACGTGAGTCCTCCAGCAGGCCAGCTTCTCCTTCAATCAAGGGGCGCAGGCTCTGTGATCTGGAGTATGCCTGAACACAAACTAGGTAAGAAGCTAAGACTCTCCACTGTGCCCAGTCAAATTAAGTTCACAGACATCAGACCTAGAGTGTTTCTATCATACAGAGGAAAACATATGTAAGTAGGCTGCCCATCTATTTCACTCCTAGGGACACAGTTAGTAATTAGGCATGAACAAAGAGACCAGCAGTTCATTCTGTTTCCCTGTTTGTCCCATATGTCCATTACAGTCAGGGTGTCTACTTTGTCTTCTTGCAGTAAGAGCTATTCCTTGTCCACTAATTCTCTAGAATGCCCATGGAAATCAAGGAACACATGGAGCAGCTTCATTTCCTCATGTGTACAGAGGAAGCCCCCATAATGCTTTTCAAAGATGCTGATGCTCTTGTCACTAGCATGTCTTCCAGTTTCTTTCCTTAATAAAGCAACTGTCTTCTAGGACCCCTCTGAAGATAAACTAGGAAGAAGGGTATGCAGCTTGCATATGCTAAATCCATTCCCATCTTCCTATCTTATCAAGCATCTAGAACCCATCTTTGACATCATGCCTCCACATCACAGGATATAGGCCATTGCTGAGTCAAAGTTTCAGTCAACTAATCAGTACACTAATTTTCAGAGCCATTTCTAACGTTAGACCCATCATCTCTGGTAAGGGCACCTATGTAATGGATTTAGTTTGATCCAGTTTTACACTCTGTCCCCTTGTTCTAATACCCTTAGGATCCATTCCCACACGTGTTTCCCACAGATTGCTGCTGATATAAATTAGTCCATTTTGCATTTATGTTGGAGAATACCTTATGTTTTTCAGGTCTGACACAGGCAACAAAGGATGGAGGCTTGGAGGCTTCAGAATAGGCATTTCTTTGTGATACACCTGCTCTACATGCAATTTTTGCTGGGTCTTCAGGAAAGGAAAGCTGGTTTCATCAACCCTAGGAAAGCAGGCCGCCTCCTCTAACAAGAGAGGCTTACGAAGACTTGGGAGTTCAAGATTCTCAATTTCAAACAAGTCAACCCAGGTACCAACTTGGTGTGTCTGGGACTTCAAAGTTATGTTACAATTCTGCAACCCACAAAACTGAATTCCAAGTCTAATTTTCATCAAGATTGGCTCTGTGCATGGAAAGACATTTTCCTAGAGCCTCTATAAAGCACCCTGGTTGGCTGAACATTTGAATTGAGAGTTTAAACTTGCCATTGTCTATATGTGAGTTCTCCCATGCAGTTGGAATTAACTATTCCACATCAGGGTTCTTAAGCTGATGCCGTATTAGCCAAGCCCAGTAACTACTTGGTCCCCAAGGGTCTTGGTACAGTAAGTACTTTATCACAACCAGCCATAGGTGAAAATATTATCATATTACTACTACCAAGCCCAGACAGTTTTGAGGGTATTTTTCCTATGACCACTTCTATTACCAAGTATCGTACCAGCCAATGTCCAACCAAGAAAATGGATCACAGTAGGTATAGCAACAGAAAAAATTAACTGCTTGCTGAAAGCCTGATAAAGCAAAAAGAAAACATCGAGCTGTCACAGTGATAACTGGAAAAAGCAGCTTCCACAACCAGGGATGGTAGACAAAAGAAGAGGTTGAGATTATCAGAACTGGAAGCCTGAAGTAGAAACCTCAATCAGCTGGAACTCACAGCATTAAGGAGAGGGCATACTGGCTGCTGCTAGTTCCTCAGAAGTTCATCAGAGGAACCCAAAGAGCTGGGACTTAGACCTCAGGAAAGGTCCATTGTTGTTGACCTCATCCCACTCTTGGTGGCTCCTCTGAAGGGTCACAATGAGGCTGGTTCTAGGAGTACTGCAAGGAGCACTGCAAGGAGCTGAAGGCCAGAACAATTGCTGTCTCCAGGGGAAAACATCCTTGCTGGGCATTGCTGGTAGGTCCGAAAGTACATAAGAGAGTACAAGCACCTGTTTTGCTCCTGCTCCCAACATCCTTCTAGGATTCCCTACTGTAGACCTAACAGGAAGCTACATGACAAAGGAGAAAGGTCATCTGCAGAGTCCTAGCACTGGTATCACGGAACAGAAACTGCAAGGGTGTGTTCAGAAAGGAAAAGCAACAGCTTAATAACTAGTCCAAATAAATCTTATTATAATTGACAAAAGAAAAATAAAAAACTATTATGTTCTGACCACTAAAAATATTTAGGCAGAAGTCAAAATCTTCCTACAAAGCAACCTAGAAGCCCAGATAACTTCACGGGCAGGTTTTGCCTGTTAGTCAAGAAGACAATAATTCCAATCATACACACCTCTTCCTAACTCATTACATGAAGCTAGCACAGCTTTCGTAGAGAACTCAACAAGGCTAATACACAAGAAAAATTGTATTTCTATTTTATTCAAGAACATAGATACAAAAATCCTAAACAAAATACTAATAAGATGAATTTAGCAATATATCAAAAAGGATAATAAATTTTACCCTATTGGATATATTTCAAACTTATGGAATTGTCTAAACATTAGAAAATCAATTAGCATAATTTAATACTTTAACATAGTAAAGAAAATACAATTCAAACATCTCAATAAATGGAGAAAAGAGTACTTGATAAAATTTATGTCCATTCATAAATTTTTAGAACACTCTTGGTGCCAAAAAATGGAAGTAATTTGCTTAGTATGGTAAAGTTTATCTATTAAAAATGTATAGATAATATAATGCAAAACTTAAGGGTTCAACTTTGAAAGTTTTCCCTTTGAGATGTGGACTAAATAAAAGATTCTTTTATACTATTTCTTTTAAACATTGTATTAACCCATGCAGTAAGGCAAATCACAGAAATAAATTAAATAGTGACTATGCTCTACACTAGAAACCAACACAAAATAATATTAAAGTAAATTGTAGTTGAAAAATAAATAGAATAAAATAAACAAAACAGATGGTTAATGGAAAAGAAGAAACAATACTGTCATTATACACGGATAATATGATTGTATATATTTTAAAAATCTAGAAGATTCTATTTTTAGAATTAATAAAAAATTTTAATGTTTCATATATAAAGTCTATATACGAAAATCAATTGTAGAAATCAGTCTAAGAGTAGTTTATATATGTATTGAGCTAATACTCCCACAAATAACATTTATAAAATATTTTTAAAACCAACTATTTGAGGTTTTGAGGACAACCAAAAGCAGTCAGAAACTGGTGAAGAGTCAAACTTAGAAACAAGAAATTGTCCTGGGCCTGTTTTTTCCCAAGAACACTCAATTGTCTATACAGCATGAGACATCCAGACATCAAAAGAAAGCTTCTCACTCACTGGCTTAGGAAATCAGTAAGTGGGCTCCCAGAGTCACTAAATATTAAGAGGGGAAATTCTGAAAGGGGGAGGCATGAGGAAAACCTCCAAATCTACAAATAATTTCACCCAAATCCTTGACCAGCTCCTGAACTGCACATATATGGAAAAGATTCTAAGCAGACCAACGGGAAACAATAGCTGTATAGCTGAAAGAATAGAGCAAGAATTTCATCTATTGCTTACTCCAGTGGAAACAGTTTGGAGTTTGAGCCCAGCCAAGTTAACTACTTGCTAGAATAAAAATAAACATTCTTCAAAGGAAGATATAAGAATCCAGAGTCTGTTATCATCAAATTATCATTAACAACATCCAATGTACAATAAAAAATTACTAGGTATGAAGGAGAACATAAACAGAAAAATGTGACCTGGAATCAAGGAAAAGATGTCTATATAAACAACCCTGTAGATGATATAGATGTTAGCAGACAAGAACTTAAAGAAACCGTTATAAATATGTTCTAAGACTTTAAGGAATGAATGTCCTAATGAACAAACAGATAGGCATCTCAGCAGAGACACAGAAACTTTAGAAAAGAACCAAGTAAAAATTTGGAATTAGAAATTACCATTTCTGAAAGGAAAAGGTGACTGGAGAGCCTTAATAGCATATAACAGACAGTAAGAGATAGGACCAGTGAGGTTACTGACACATCATCAGAAAGCATCCAATCTGAATAAAAAAGAAAAAAAATTTGAGAAAGAAACAGAATTTTAATGACCTAAAGGACAATATCAAGAGGTCTAAAATACATGTAATTTGAATTCCAGAAGGACAGGACAAAAAGACTAGGATAGAACAAATATTGAAAGAAATACAGTCAAAATTTTTCCAAATTTATGTGAAAAAAATGTATTCTTTTACATCTAAGGAGGTCAGCAAATCCTAGTAATGATAATTACAATAAAAACCACACAAGTAAATTATAGTAAAAATGTTGAAAACTAATGATAAATAGATAATCTTGAAAGCAGTAAGAGGAAAATCATATATTGCATACAGCAAATGAACAATAGGAATTATGGTTAAGTTGACCATAAAAGACAATGAAAAAGCCGGAAGAAACAGAGGGGAAAAACTTACCACCATTTTAAAAATATTTAAAATATTTTTCAAAAGTGATGGTGAAATACACACATTTTTAGAACAACAACAAAAAAACCTGAAGGAAATAGCCAGCAATACAACTGAACTATAAGAAATGCAAAAAGTTCTCAGACTGGAGGGAAATAATACCACTTGGAAACTTAGATTTACTGGAATAATACAAAGCACCCAAAATAGTTAATAGTACATAAAAGACTGTCTTATAATTTATTTTAAAGGCATATAACTATTTTTTAATTACGACACTATATTGTGGGATTTTTGACATATGTAAATGTAATATATGAGTATAAAGCATTAATAACCCAAAGGCTCAAAACTATAGTCTTATAGATTCTTAAATTGTACGCAAAGTGATAAAATATTAATTCTGAAAATCTGAAAAGTTGAGGATGCATATTGAATCTTTATAAAATTTCTAAAAAGTAATACAAACGAGCTACCTTAAGGGTACAAAAGAATAAAGGTTGAGAGGTCACATGGAACATTCACCAAGATAAGCCATTCACAAGGCCATAACTGAAGGCTCAATACATTTCAAAACCTTGAAGCAGGACCAGCACAGCATACTTTCAAGTCTATCGCAGAAATGTGAATGCACTCAATGGATTGTGATCTAATACAATAATTGTGTACCATATATATATAATACATATATGTGTATATGTATTTACAAATGTGTATATTTTTTATTTGATAAATGAAAGGGGCAAAAATGTAAATAATTAGTGACTCTGGTTTAAAGCTGTATGGTAGTTCCTTGTATTATTTTTACAACTTATCTGTAAGTTTAAAACAGGAAATGAAATGTTTTAAAAGGTACAATTTATAGCCAAGTACCTAGGTCTTTATGAAGAGAATTATAAACATTTATTGTAAGACATCAAAGAAAATCAAAATAGTTATACAATATTCATTAAGTATGACTCAATATTGTAAAAGTTTAAATACTCCCATTTTTTTTGTAAATTTGGTGCTATTTAAATCAAACTTTCAACAGAATTTTTTTTTAGAACCTGACAAGTTGATTCTAAAATTCGTATGAAATGCAAAAAGCCAAGATGAAGTAAAGCATTCTAGAAGAAGAAGTGGGTGGACCTGCTCTGCCAGATAGCAAGACTTACTAAAAATCTGCAGCAATGAAGATATATGATATTGATACAGAATAAACCTCCATATAAACAGATGCTTGGTATGTGACAGAGATGTCATTGAGATCAATGAAAAATGAAAGGCATGATCTGAGACAACGGCACATCCATTTGGAAAAAATTAAATTGGGTCTCTAATTCAAACCATACACAAAAGCCAATTTAGGACGGATTGAAGACCTACCTACAAAAAGCAAAACAATAGAGATTTTGAACAGGATATAGGGCCAGGAGTCCCAAACTATTGACTGAGTTGCCTTAGGACACTGCCTCAAACTCGGAGTGGTGTCATGGGATATTTTAAATCTGTGAGGGAAGCACAGGGATACTTGATACCTGTCAGACACTGCGTGAGTGACTCGCTCGCACTTTCAACAGTAGATCGAGCTACAGTCCCTTAAATAACATCATGTCTTTGTGAAGCTAGGGTTTTCACAGTTGTCGTAATTTAAAGCAAAAACCACCTAAAAATCAATATGAAACAGGAAAACTTATTCCCAGGTTTGAGACATTTCACAGTGCTAACAGGTACACACATCTCTAAGTAATTGCAATTTAAAAATAAAATGTACGTTTTTTATTTTTATGTGTATTATGTTTTCAAATGACTACAAAGTAGTTAGAACATAAATGCTTGAGTTGTTTGGAGCTCGCTACCTAATAAATGGAAATATTGGGTATTTCTTTTGATCTAAGCATACCGTGAACAACAACTGAGACATTAAGGGTAACAGGAATTGAGAAAATTGAGAAAATCTGATACAGAATATACAGGGCTGGGCAAAAGCAGGTTTACAGTTGTTCATATGGCAAATAATACAATAATTAATGAATAATAAATAATATGAAAATATAGTCTGTGTTTTGCATGCTCCTAACTGTAAACCTTCTACTTCCCCACCCTGTATATGTCACCTCAGAGTAGGAAATAATTTCTTAAACAGGAGACATAAAGTATAAATCATAAAGGAAATAAACATAAATTCAAATTCCTTAATATTGAGAACTTGTGTTCATCAAAAAATACCACAAAGGTACTAAAAAGGCAAGTCATAAAGTGGGGGAAGATATAAATGATGAATAAAACTAACAAAGAACACTATCCAGAATAAATAAAAAATCACTACAAATTAATAAGATAAAGATAACTTTATAGAAAAATGGGGAAAAGGCTTAGACAGATTAGAAAATAGGAAATCCATATGGAAAATAAATTTATGAAAAATGCTCCTTTGCACTAGAAATGAGCAAAATACAAATGAAAGCACGAGAAAATAAAAGTATAAAACTTCTAGAAAAAAACAAAAGGACAATTCTTTCTGATTTGAGGTAAATCAACAAGTTTTTAGACCAGCACAAAAAGCTCAATCAATGAAAATTTTTTGACAAATTGGACTTCATCAAAATTAAAAACTTCTCTTCAAAAAATACACAAGAAAATAAAAATTCAAGCCATAGCTGGGAGAAAGTATTTGCAAAACACATATTTGTTAAAGAATCTGTTCAGAATACATAAAGAATTCTTTATTAAGAAAACAACCAAATTTTTAAATGGGTAAAGGATTTAAACAAACATTTTATCCAAGTCAACATACAAATTGCCAATGAATATATGAAAATATGCCCAACATCATTAGTCAGCAGAAAAAATGTAAACTAATACACAAGAAATCACTACATATACTAGAATAGTTAAAATTAAAAAGATGGGATATAGTAAGTGTTGACAGGGACATGAGGCAAACAGAACTCACATAAGATTGCTGGTATGTAAAGTGTAAAATGGTAAAACTGTGGAAACCTGTTTGGTGGTTTCTTATAAAGTCAAAATTACACATACTCCATGCATCAACAATGTCCTTCCTACATATTTATCCAAGAGAAATAAAAATACAAATCCACAAAAAGACATGTATTAAGTTTGTCTTGGAAGCTTTAGTCACAACTGCCAAAAACTGGAAACGTTCCAAATGTCCATTGTGGGAGAATGGATAAACAGTGACATAGTCTACAACAGAATACTACTCAGAGAGTATTTTCTGGATAATTTGATTTATCAAACATCTGGAAATGACAAACCTATAGTGACAGAAAACACTAGTGATAGAGATGTGGGATTGACCGCAAAGGGGCATGAAGGAACTCTGTGGGTGACGGAAACACTCTCCCTTGATTGTGGTGATAACTGCATGTGGAGGTGAATACATGAGGCTTTACAGTTGTCAAAAGTCATCAAACTGGACACTTCAAAAGAAGGAAATGCACTGTGTGTAAATTGTACCCAAATAGAATTGATTTTTGAAATTTTAACTGAAGAAAAAGAAACACAATGAGGTATCATTAAATACTGGCCAGACTGGAAAACTTTTCAGAGTCTGCTGATGCCAAATGTTGTCAAGGATGAGGAGCAGCTGGAGCTTCTCGGGAAGCAGGCTGTGCAATGGATCCTGGTGTGGGAGAAATTCACTAGGGATCAGCCTCTAATAAGGGAAGGGCGAGAAAGCAGGAAGAGCGCTAAGGTGCAAGCTTCACGCAGTCTCAATGGGTGCTCCAGGGAATTGCCCATCAGAGCTGTCCCATGGTAGTCCAGAAGGGCCACACCTTTGTTCCCACACCCCACAATCATCAGAGCCAGCTGTCCCAGGAAGGGCATGTCCTAAAGCAAAGGCGGCTCTGAGTGGAGGCAGACCCTGAACTTGTTGAGCTGGACAGTGAGTCCTTCTGGACCAAGGATCTACAAGGTCTGGCAGTGATAAGGCCTTCTTGAGCGTGGTTGGTAGGGTACATGAATGTCTCACACAAGATGGACAGCAGTTTGAACATTTCATCTAAAATGTCATATGATGTGCTTGAGTGCGATAGTGTTATGCTACAGAATTACATGCTTATGACTTTGTAATAAAAGATTTTGTAATAAAAAAAGGCGTTATTTGTGCCAAACCCTGTATATGGCACATCTTCCGGTCCACCACAGGAACATGCAAGCTCT
>PVKM010033267.1:0-16062 GCA_004027735.1 Carollia perspicillata
CTCAGAAGGAGTGAGTCTGAGTAAGTGCGTCCATGTGTGGGTTCTTTTAAGAGGAAGTTCCTGGGGTTACAGCACTTTTTCCTTCCACCAACTCAATCCCCAATGGTTTTTGCATCTAGAATTTTGGGGGACATATCTTTCTGACACTGAAACTCTGGTCTGGGGGGCCTAGTGTGGGGCTGGGATTCCTTGGTCCCTCAATATCCCTCTTGAATTTTTATCCACCACATATGTGTGAGGAACCAGCCATTACAACCAGTCTGCACTCCTCCTACCAGTCTGGATGGATGTGGTTCTTTTACTACTACTGTAGTAAGACTATCATTCAACTTGATTTCTAATAGTTTTGAGTGATGATTGTTCTGTATTTTAGTTGTAATTTTTATGTGGTTGTGCAAAGAGGCAAGTCATGTCTGCCTACACTACCATCTTGACTGGAAGTTATCCAAAGACATTATTATGTTATAAATTTCTATATAGATTTTTATGGAAATATTAACTAAATTATATACACCACTAATTAATTAAAACTGACAATAATTTTACATTTTCCTCTTTTATTCAAAGGGAAAAATGTTATTTGTCTAAGCTGTTGTAAAAAATTCAGTATATTTATACTGCTTTCTTCACAATAATCATACCAATAAACTTTTAAAAACCCACTCTCTGAAAACACATGTACATTAGTAATGTAAAATTTTAAATATTTGGCAGACTTTCTACATCTTGTTTAAAGACAGAACATTATGTGGGGCTCTAGTAATTGTTGATTTTATTATATATAGCAAACATCTTTATTGACTGCAAAGAAATACATGTCATGGCCCTGAATGGACAAAAAGACCTTTCATGTTCACTTACCTTGCATTTTATTTTATCTGTTTGCTTTGCCATTATTTTTGGAAAAGCCATTAACTAGTATATTTACTTGCAAGTCATTCTTTAATTGTTTTCAAATAAAAAAATTACTAGTGCCTCATGAAAGGCCATTTTTAGTTATTTCTTTTACATTTATTAAATGCCCTGGCAGGTGTGGCATAGTAGACTTAGTGTGGGCCTACAAACCAAAATATCGCTGGTTCAATTCCCAGTCGGGGCACATGCCTGGGTTGTGGGCCAGGCCCCCAGTTGGGGGTGTGCAAGAAGTAACTGATGGATGTTTCTCTCCCACATGAATGTTTCTCTCCCTCTTTCTTCCTCCCTTCCCTCCTCTCTAAAAATATATAAATAACATCTTTAAAAAATAACTAAATATAGTTGGAGTGACTTTACCTTTAATGAATTGTGTTTCCACCTCAAATACCAATCAGAAAATAATATGAAGTTGGCTATAGTTAACAAAATCCACAAGAAGAAAGAACATGAACTGTTCACTGATGTGATGCCTGCCCCCAGCATCTAGAAAGTTCCTATTACATACATCTTGAATAAATAAACTCTAATCATAATTTCCACAACAAAAGTTACCATAATCTGAGTCGTTGTGCAAAGTGTCACAGCGCTACAGGGATATAAACACTGTGAAATCTGGGCTTGGTTGATAAAAGGAGAGCCAACAAATATGTAAGGATTTGGAGATCAAAACACGCTGCATCCTTGCAGTTGTTTCAAATATAAACTTTGACATTCGCAAAATTTTTTCATTTCTATCCTAGTGTTTATATAAATAAAACTCTTTAAAGGCTATCTTACAGAATACTAAAGAGAGCTGAGGAATTCTTGTGGCAGGTGGATGGGTGATGATGTGTTTTATTAATTAAAATATTTCATGAATTATGTATATAAAGTAGCCACTGGATATTTCATACATTTATTGGCAATATGAATTTTCCTTTTCTGTGAAGTGCCTATTGTCCACTTTTGTCCATCAAAAAAACCTTCAAATTTTGGGATATTTTTATATTTACAGAAAAATTAAGGTAGTATAGAAAGTTCTCATGCAACCATACCCATTATCTCCTATTATTAACATCTTACATTAGAATGTACTTTTGTCACAATTAATGAAGCAATATTGACTATTATTGACTGGAGTCAAACTTTTTTCTAATAACCTTACTTTTAAAAATCTAATGTCCTTTTACTGTTTCGACATTCCATTCAGGGTAATTCATTCCATTTAGTTGTCATGTCTTTTTAGGCTCCTCTTGGCTGTGACAGTGTCTCAGATCATGAGAGAAGTATCCCAAGTTTAAACTAGCTGTCACTGGGAATATCTGACAACATTGAGGACCACAGGAGATTATATTTTTATAGTGATATCCTTTATGTCAGTCAGATCACTGTATCCAAAACATGAAACACTTTGAGGCTGAAGAAGAGAGAACAGACTTTGACATTAGCCCACTATCAGGTACGTGGTTTGCGTGCCTTATGCCTTCTTTCCAGTGCGCTGATTGCTCCTTTGCTGTGCGGGGCCTTTTAGTTGTTCAGCATAGTTTCCCTTGCTTTCGTTTTTTGTGCTTTGGTGTTATATCCATGAAATCACAGCCAAGTCCAATGTTATGAAGCCTTCCCCTTATGTTTTCTTCCAGGGGCTTTAAAGTTTCATGCCTTTTAATTCTTTATTCATTTTGAGTTAGTTTTTGTTCTATGGTATAAGACGACAGTCCAGTCTCATTCCATTTTTATCAAAATCATTTGTTGAGGATCCTTTCCCTGCTGTGTATTCTTGACACCCTTGCTGAAGCTCAGTTGACCACATATGTGTGGGTTTATTTTGAGACTCAATTTTGTTTCATATACAAACATACCTTGTCTTACTGAGCTACACTTTATTATTACACTTTATTATGCATTTTTTTTCTTTTTACAAATTGAAGGCAAGAACCTCCAGCAGCAGAATGATTGTGACTCACTTTATGTGGTGGTCTGGAACACAACCTGCACCATCTCCAGGGTATGCCTGTGTGTCTGTCTTTGTGCAGTTCTGTACTGTTTGGGTTACTGTATCTTGTCATACAGTTTGAAGTTGGGAAGTATGACGTTTCTAGTGGACGTCATGTTGTGTTCTTATTACTATAAAATAAAAAGCAATGATACAGATGAATACACTGAAAAATGAAGGCATGTTTTTATTTTATTCAAAGTAAACTTTATAAGGATTGATAGGTCAGAAGGAAAAGGTTGTGATAGAACTGAGAATATACAAGTGATAATATTTTAAAAAGTAGTTTACAAAACCCAGACATAATGAACTAGGAAGTGTAGCTGAGAGGCACTGGATAGAGTGAGACCCTACAGGTGGAAAATTCAAAATAATAAAACCACTTTAAGAAAATAAATGAATGGAAGACATGAGAAAATAAAGAATAAAAATCACAGAGCAGAATTTTTAAATTTCTTAACAGATTTCTAATATCATTTTCTCTAGTTAAGACAGAGTAGATAGAGTATTTACATAAGTGGAATAAATGTTTTTAAAGCTATAAATCAAATAATTATGAGTTTTGGAATTGAGAAAAATCACAATACTCTGGGTGAAATATGCAGTATATATATTATGTGTACTTATAGCATATATGCATCTATATATATCTACATATGCAATGCTCTGTATTTAATATTGTTATTAAGACAGAACCATTAAACTAAATAATTGGGGATATATAAACATATAAATGAAATATTATATTTTATGTAAATATAAAAATATGTTTTTCTCCAGCCTCTCTAACTAAGGAATACAAAGAAATTGCATGCTCAATAATTATACAAATGACAAATATTTACATGAATATCGCATCATTTTTTACACATGCTTTCTGGGTGACCATAGCTGTTTAATGTAACAAAGACAATATTGGAATTGGAGTAAGAATATCAGGGTTTAAATTTTAAGTTTTGTAGTAAGTAGTAAAGTCACCTAGTTTTAAATTTTCTGGTAAGTAGTAAAGCCATCTCTGTGAACTCTGTTCCAAATATTTAAAATAAGTATGGTTTCCCTGGCCAGGTATCTCAGTTGGTCACAGTGTTGTCCTCTTCCTCAAAATGTTGCGAGTTCATTTCCCAGTGAGGGCACCTACCTAAGCTGTGGGTTCGATCCCCCATTGGGACATGTGCGAGAGGCAGCCAGTCCATGTTTCTCACACTGCTGTTTCTCTCTCTCTCTTTTCCTCTCTCTATAATCAATGAAAACATACCTATCCTCAGGTGAGGATTTACATAAACAAACAAACAAACAAACAAATAAATAAATAAATAAGCATGGCAAACTGAAATGTTTTATGATGAAGCTTTGCATTGTCTAGTGGTCTTTATCATTTCAGCAACTGCCACTGTATACAATATCAATTTAAAAATTTTTTAAATTTGCTTATAGTTATTGAATTTATATTGATCACTATCTGAATGGATAGGTGAAAACTAGAAAAAAAATAAGACAATACAGGTATTTTCTACATTCATGGTAATTTGATACTTATAAATATGCAAAAAATAAAACATGTATTACAAGTGCTCTGTATTTAAGTTACTTCAAAATAAAATTATTCTGAAAATATTATAATTTGGGAGTTACTTCAAATGTTCAATGTAAATAATAAGCCTACTTTGTTGGCACCAGATTTATGCAGGCTGACCTTACTCTTTTTGTGTGGCTGAAGCACAGTGCCAAGTGGCTTTGTTTTCAATCAGCATGCATGGTGGTCAGTTTCTCACATTTACTACAGTTCTGACTCTCAGACCACCTCAGAGTCTCTCACTGCCTCCCACAGGTGCATTTTTTTGGTCAATCCTCATTTCCCAAAAAACCTAGGTATGATGTTGGGGTTAGGTTTCAAGAATGGAGTAAATATTTTTATTTTCTCACTACTTGTTAATTAAAAAAGAAGAAATTCTTACCATTTGCAACAGCATGTGTGGACCTATAGATTATTATGCTCAGTGAAATAAGCCAGTTGGAGAAAGGCAAATGCCCTATGATCTCCCTTATATGTGGAATCTAATGAAAAACAAACAAACTGACAAACAAAATAGAAATAGAAGCATAGATACATAGGACAGACTTACAGTTGTCAGAAAGGAGGGGGTGGGGGGACTGGATGAAAGAAGGTGAAGGGATTAGCTAAAGAACATATATGTATAACTCACAGACACAGACAACAGTGTGGGGATGGCCAGAGGGAAGGGTGGGTGGGAGCTGGGTAGAGGTGGCCAAAAGGGGTGGGGATGGGGACATCTGTAATAACGTCAACAATAAAAACAAAGTTAAGAAATTATATATATGTATATATATACATAAAAGCCACAAGTCAATTAAAAAGCTTACATTTCAGTGGCTTCTAAAATTCTCATCAAGACAATTTATTCAAAGAAAACAAATCAAAAGGATTTTGTCAAAAAAGCCATATCAAGTGTGTTTGTACTTGATGCATGTTTGTAACCCCTAGATGATACCTAGCTTTATTATAAGTATCTGTTTTCTGAATAGATGAAACCATGCAGGCAGAAAGAAAATAGATACAGCAGGTGAATATGAATAGGTAAGGAAGAGGTCAGGTCCAAGTTGATGTTGCTGTGTGTGCCATGCTTGCCTGATATTCAGCAGAATCTGCCCCAGGCAGTAAGGCATGCATTCTTTTGACTACTGTCTTGCATTACAGTGAACAAATGCTTTCTAGTGGTGATGGGGAAGAGTAAGAAGCTAACAGAAAAAATGTACTACAACAAAATAAATAGACATGACACTAAGTAAAATCTTTATTTGCAAAGTTTTATTTTTCTCCAAATAGAAACATTGTTGGGGAGAGCAGTGGGAGCAGAAAGTCCACCATTTGTTTCCCATCCAACTAATTTTTACAATTAATGTCATTAATGCATAGAAAATTTTAGTAAAACAGTGAATGCTGATATGCTGATATGAGACAGAGCTGCTATAAATTTGGTGTGAGGATAGATAAAAGTACTTTTCTTATATTTCTCATAATTTTAGATGTGGTTCATATTGAAACTAGAAAATATTAACAGCACTCACAAACTGCCAAGAAATATTTTACATAGGATAGTTTTGGCTTCATGGGCAGAAATTTTAATCATTAGAACTGATATTCCTTTACTGGTATTTAGGTTAGATGACCATAAACTATTATTCACCTGACATCTGGTGTTCACAGAAAATAAAAGAAAAGAGGCAAGAAGACAAGGAGGGAGAGAGAGAGAGAGAGAGACAGGGAGCAGGATAAGCACTGTTGGGATATATCACATGCCCTCATAATTCTCTTTTATTGGTATTTCTTTTTGTGAAAGAACAGTTAATGCAACAATTCCTTACTTTGAGTGTTTTTCAATATGTGAAATACACTTAACAAAAATAAGATTAAAATATGATATAACTAAGAGAATGTCTTTTAGATAATAAACTTTGCTTTCTTCTTTTTTATGTACCTGAAATATATTCCCAAATAATAGTATTTGAGGAAATCGTGTAACTGATAAGCAAGTTAAGATATTTAGCTGAATTATTAAATGTAAAAATAGTATACATGAGATGCAGATTAAAAAATGGAGTTGAAAGGTAGTCATTTATAATCAGTTTCTACTTTTATGCAGTTACATAAATTTTATATTTGTCTTAACTGTTTTAAAAATATGGCACCTCATAATCATTTTACATTATGTCTTATGATCTCTAAATGCTCATATTCTTTCAAGGACATTGTCTTCCCTTTTCAGTTGTTTAAAGTACTGTTTTTTTAAAGTGCCAATTTACATTTTATAGTTCCATTCAATCTCATAATGCTTATAATTTTCTGAATTTTTTGTTTTTGTTCAATTTTTATTTCATAATAATAAACTTAGCTCTACCATCCAGCTTGACTTGGAGAAGATAGGAAAATAAGGAAGTCAGCGTTAACTGCAGGGAGAGCATGAAGACTGTAGAAAATTCAGAGCAGATGGAGATGAAAGGGTGCTCTCCTGAGCTACAGAAGCCATAGTTTGGTGATTAAGGTAGAACACAAGTCAAATTTATTAGAGTTGTCCACAGTCAGCAATGGTGATCTTCTTGCTGGTTTTGCCATTACCAGACCCACAGCACCCATGGTTACCACAATATCCATGCTGTCTTTCAACTTTCCAAAGACTGCATGCTTGCTGTCCAACCAAGTCTTGCCAGTGCACATGAAAAGCTGGGAACCAATTGTGTTGGGTGCAGCATTTGACATGGACGAAATGCCAGGACCTGTATGCTTCAGGATGAAATTTCATCATCAAATTTCTCCCCACAGATGGCCTTGCTGCCTGTACCTTTATGGCCTGTGAAGTCACCACCCTGTCACGTAAACCCTGGAAAAATTCAGGGAAAGCAGAAACCTTTATAACCACATTTTTCTCCCCAGTGCACAGATTTTGAAATGTTTCTGTTGCCTTTAGAACTTTGACTGTGAACAGCTGAAAGGCTACAGGGTCCCATGGAGAATGCAGTAAGGTCAACCATGGCTGGCACATATTTTCCAATTTTTAAAGAAGTTGAAACCAGATGTCTTAACATAGTGGCTAGAAGTTATTGTTATTATTATTTAAAGTGCTTCAACCACCCAATATTCAATGTAATTTTAACATATTTTTTATATGTTTTAGAAATAAAGAGAACTAGTAGTATGAGAATGTTAATTATGTAATTATTTTATCTACTAATATCATTTTTAAAAAAGGCAGAGAGTGATGGAAACCAAGGACTTTCAGCAAAAAATTGACTCCAAGTTTTAGAATGAGCAGGTGCAAAATAAGCAGAATGCTTATAAACACAATAGTGGCTCACATGTTAATAAGAAGGATTGGAGACCCTCATGGCCAGACCTCTCATCATCAAAGACATAAGTCACTTCAAATAATTATTATCATTTTTCCTCCCATGTTAACTATTCATTGGGGTTATTTTTGTAAGTAAAATAATGTAACTAATTTTCTTTTAAAAAGAACTGTTTAGTCTTGTTTTTCTCTTTTATCAAATAATTAAAGTGAAATATTTTAAACAGGGTTACAGATTGGAATTATGTTCTTATTTACAAAAATTCAGATTGTCAGACACAGAAGCAGTACCAACAAACATGCATATATATCTGGATAAACTTACCCAATCTCTATCAGAGCTGAGATGACTTAAATCTGCAATGTTTATATATATATATATATATATATATATATATATATATATATGCATATATATATAAAACACATATATGGCAATATATTCAATTAGTCTAGCATTTTATAGGACCCACCCACACACACACATACATATGTGTATGTGTACATAAGTGTGTATATATATGGAAATGTTTTCAATTATTCTAGCATTTATATCGGTCCACTATTTGTATTGCATACAATAATTAAATGAGTACACATTCATAACATTTTTCATCAATCAAAATTTTAAACAAAATTAGGAAAACAATGAAAACATGGTCATTTATTTTAAAAGTCAAGATATTTTTAGGAATATTTATAAAAATGCTTACTATTGTTACTAGAGCCTAGACTATTAGCCCCATAAAATTAGCAAGGAAAAGGAGAGTCAATTCTACACAAATAGAAAAATCAATGACATCTACTTTACGTATGTCAGAATAATGAGAACATCTCTATTCCTAAAACAGAATATATTGCATTTTGGGAATTTATAGTTTTTCTTGAATATATTTATGCTATTTTGACTAAGCCCACACGAACATATGTTGTATATATACTCCAAATTTATAGTAGAATGAAAAATGGCAATTGAGTAAATGTAACTGAGAAGAAAAAACAAAGGAATACTATTAAAATAGTCCCCCACTTTTTCAGTTAATGATGGTTTATTTACCAAAATCAATTAATTAATTAATTTTCAGAGAGGGAGTGAGAGAAAGAAACATTGATCAGTTTCTTCCCACATGCACCCCAATGGAGGACCAAACCAGAACCTAGGCATGTGCTCTGATCGGAAATTGAACCCATGGCCTTTTGGTTTATTGGACAATGCCCAACCCACTAAGCCACACCAGCCAGGACACCAATATTTATTATTAATCACAAATTTCTTCAGTTGTATATGTATATAAATTGGGAAGGAAAAAAACTCCTTTGTATTTAATAGAAAATTTTGCATGAGCTTTCTTTGTGTATAGATGAGCAAAATGATTTCAATCTTAAGAAAACTGATTTCGGCAACGCCTTTGGCCACATATCCTATAATATATTTTCAGAGAATCTGAAAAGAGGTGATCTGAATATTTTTACTAGGAGTTGGATTGGAACCGGTTGACCCATTTTGTCTATGGAGGTTGATTCAGTAGTGAAGGTTAAATACACTGACTGTACCTGCTATCTCAGTGGTTGTATCCAACTCATTTGGGTATGAAAACCTGAAGCTCCACCAGGAGACTGGGTCTCCTAGCAACAACAATCAGCTCAATCCTGTTTTTGGAATGTGGGATTTGAAAAAGCCTCCCTGTCTTTATAAGGATCTCTCTCCTCTATTAGAGAATGCTTCACCTTAAGTCCAGTTCAGATCTGGCCCACAGTGGGGAGTTTGCTGCATCCTTTGAAATCTTCTGTTTCTCATTCTCCCTCAGACCTCACCTCTATTCCCAGCTTCGTGTTGTAGAAAAGCTATGCTCTGTGCCCAGAGATATCTGAATTTTAAAAATGTATGCATTTTTATTGACAATATTATAAATATTTCATAATTTTGAAACATTTTAAAAGTAAAATCAGATGATGTGAGAGATGGGGGGAAGAGAGAAAGAGGAAGAGAAAGAGAGAAGGGAAGTGGAGAAGAGAATCAGTAGAATGGAAAGAGAACAGGGTGTACGGGAAGAAATAAAGGAATAAACAAAGGAACCAGTGGGAACTAAGGTAGGAGGAAGAAAAACAAAATTAACATTAATTTACTTTAGTATGTTATAGTCACTGTACTAGGCAACTTCACTTATATACGAAATTAAATCTTTACAACTTCCTTGTGAGGTAACTATTTTCCATGTAATAGAACTGAGATTCTCTACCTGGTTAGAATCTGAATAATTTTATACTGAATAATTCAACACGGGAAGTGAGCCATCCTCATTGTGAAAACTACACAGCAAATCTTTTTTACTCTTGGTTAAAGTTTTCCACTACCCTAGCATTATGATATATAGCCACCTGCTTGGCAATTACAAAGCTGAAGTTTTCTCTCTACCATTTATATTGCCCTTATGTCATTTCTGGGTGTAACTTCCAGGTCAACATTTGAGGAATCTATATGGTATCTTAAATGAGTGATTTCACTTGTCTAATCAATATTCCAACTCTGTGAGTATTTAATAGTGAGGTACAGAAGAGGACAACATTGATATGCAGCCTTCTTTCCTAGACAGATTTTCTGTCTAAACTGTATGCTCAATAATCCTGAAAGGAAGGTAGAGAGAAATAATACATCGTGTGATCAGGATGACAATAGAAAAATCAAATCTCTCCTCTGAGAGAGAACCAGCTCAAAATTCTGTACACCTGTCTTTAAGAACAGAGTGTATTCTGCTGCACTGTTCCAGGACCTAGAGCTCTGATTAGTTCCTAGAGAAGTCTGAGGAAAAACAAAATGATTAATAATCTTACTATTAAAAACAGCATCACAAAATAAATCAAATTTGTGAGATGTAGAAAATTCAGCAACAGTGTAGGGGACTAAATGGTAATTAAAATACAATTAAAATTATGAAGCAAAAAATAAAAAAAACTTATTAAAAAATAGAGAAAAAATAAGAAAATAAAAATTTTAGAACAGCGATGTGTTTCATAATGGGAAATTAACTATGGATCTCCCCCCACCCCACGCACAACCTATCACTTTTTATTTTCCAATAATGGATCTCTCCACCCCCAACACACAGCCTATCCAATTTATTATGTTTGCAAATGTTAATGAGGAAGGAAAAAATAACAATGTATGTGAATGGTAAAAAGTGAATTTAAAGGGTATTCTTTTTGTCAAAATTCACAATGTGTTCTGTATCTGCTTCAATTGACATAATTGACTGCTTACTCCCTCTGGAAACACATTTTCCCGTGGCTCTGAAATCCTCCTTTCTTCTAGTTTCTTTTCAGTTTTTCTAGCTGATTTCTCCTGATCTCCTCAATTCTAAACATTGATATGCTTCAAAGTTTGGATGCAGTGTCCCATGAACGTTTTTTCTCTGCCTACAATCATCAGCTGAGCTTAGCCACTCCCACGCCTTTAATTTAGACATCATCTGTAAGGTAATGATTTGCAAAGTTATATCGCCAACCAAAACATTTTTCTTTAGTTTTATAAATCTAGTGACTACATGATACATCCACCTGGATGTCTAATTGGCATCTCAAAGCTCATTTGTCTAAAACTGGACTACCAATACGTCTTTCCTCACATTAAATCAATTTTACCTGAAACCTTCTATTCATTAAGTTGTACTCCAGCTTTCCATTTTGTCAGGCTTTAAATTCATCCTTGACATCTTTATCTTAAAACCCAGACCTAATCCATCAATAAATCCTTTTTGTGCTACGTTCAAATTACATCCATGATCCTACAACCATTTAGCACCTCAGACAAACCATCATCACCTTTTACTTGGACTGTTGACAAACATTCTGGCTGGTATCTGTGCTTCCATTCTTTTTCACTATCAAGCCATTCTCCATGGAAAACTGAGTGATTTCTATTTGCGATAAAAAACGCAAGATGTGGGCCTGCTACATATGGCTGGGTAGACTGTGCAGTTATAGGGAACAACATTTCCTCACTGCTCATTGTGCAATTGTATATATATTATGACAATGCTATCACGGATGGTCATCTGTCTTAAGAAAGTAATGTCTTTTATTTTTATTTACTTTTTACTGTATTTTTTCTATTGTCATTTATCCTCCCTACAGCCTTTTCCACGCCCACCCCTTCCCACAGGTGATTTCCACACTGTTGTCCACATCCACATGTCCTCTTAATGATTGACGCAAAGGAGACATTTGAGGCAGCAGTGCCCTGAGATCATCAATTGTTTTCAGTGTCACACACAATGACTATCTGATCAGTCAGCATGAACATCCTGTAAGGCTTTATGTGATCCGGCCACTCACTTTGATCATCTCCTAATTTTGTCTAGCTCAGTGCTTCTAAAAAATTTAACCAGAGACATTAAAATTAAGAATAAACTGACAGTGACCAGAGGGGAGATGGGCAGGGATAATGGGAAGAAAGGGGGAAGGGTTTTCAGGAACATGTATAAAGGACACACCGACAAAACGAAAGCAGAGTGGGATCAAAGGGTGGGAAGTGGGGATGGATGGGGCTGGGGGAGTGGAGAGGGGAAAATAGAGACAATATTTGAACAACAATAAAAAATGTGAAAAAAGTCAGTAAAATCCATAATAATAATAATAATAATAATTTATTTACATAGGAATTGCCTAGGGGTTTTGTCAAAATGCAGAACTGATTCAGTAGGTCTGTGTAGGGCCTTAGGTTCTTCATTTCCAACAAACTCCCAGGTGATACCGATGGACGATTCTGGTCTAGGGTCCCTGTTTCATCCAATCCTCTTCTTTGCTCACACTGTCCTTCTTCCTGCCTACTTGTTGCTTCTTTTAGTTGGAGTACTATTTCTCCTAGTAGCCTCAAGATTTACTCTCTCACTTATTTCTGTTACCCTTTTTATTTCCCCTTCAATGAAGCCCTTCCTGCCTATCTTGTTTAAATTTTAATCCTGTCTAATTTTTATTATTTTGATACACAGTTCACCTACTCATTCTGACTATTTTCTTTTTCCATAGTATTTTTGTATAATGTTATAGTTGTATTAAATCATCCTGCCTAGAATTTGTTTTAGGTTCCTGAATCTGAGGATTATTGTTTTTTTATAAATTTCAGAAACATATTGATCATTATGTCTTAAATATTATGATTCCCCATCTTTCCTGAACTGTTAGGATGTATATTAATCTAGATTTTCTCACATAATCTTACACTTACCTCCATATTGCTCAGTCTTTCCTTCACACTGTCTCACTAGACAGTGAGACAGAGTTATTCTCTACTGCTTTTTGAATGATTTATCCAGACCTTTTCTTTTCCTCATTAATGAACTTTAGGTGTGGCTAATCTTTATCAATTTAAAAAGGATGTGTGTATGTGTGTGTGTCTGTGTCTGTGTATAATTTCTAGGAGTTCAATTTGGCTCCTATAAATGTTTATATTTTGCCCTGGCTGGTGTGGCTCATTTGATTGGGCATTGTCCTATAAACTGAAGGGTCTCAGGTTTGATTCTTGGTTAGGGCATACACATGGGTTGTGGGTTCAGTCCCCAGTTGGGCATGTGCAAGAGACAAAACCAATAATTGTTTCTCTCTCACATCAGTATTTCTCTCCCTCTCTTTCTCATCCCATTCCCCTCTCTCTAGAATCAATAAAAATAAAAATAAAATTTAAAAAAATATCCACCAATCATTATTGATGTATTTTATTCCTCAGCAAATTCTTATATAAATATTATGTGATAAAAATACATTTATTTTATAATTGGACATATAAAAAGTTAAATCTGCAAATATACGTAGTTGTTATATTGACTAATTCATAAGGATTTGTTTCTTTAGGTATTTCATTTTCATTTGTTTGTTTGGTATTTAATGTGATATTTTATTTTGTAAAAATTCTCCTATGATGATTTTTTCAGCTGCTTGGTTAAACATTTTCTAGATGAGAAGTTTCATTTGCTGACTGCAGGCTCCCAGGAGAACCAACCAACTAGTACCATTAATTTTGACTTCAGTGTGGATGATGGTAATCATAATGACAATAATTATTTTAGGATATAGAAGTAATATAAATTCTGGATCAATACATTTTTTTAATGACTTGCATTAAGTGACAGATTCAAGACTTCAGTCTAGGACCCGTGGACAAAAATAATGATAGTTACGATCCCTCATGTTTGTTTGGCTTTAGCCTCTTGGGCTCACGTTCATGTTTACAACACTTTAAATGTGCACAATGAGCTTGTGAGCTGGGAGCAGAAGCATTTTTAAGGCCATATTGTAGTTGAGAAAAATGGAGGATGATAAGTAAAATTTACTCAAGGGCTATGACACAACCTTAAGTTTTCTAAATTAAAGTTAACTAAACTTGTACCTATATTACGGTATAGTATACTAGATATTTAAAGATATGATACTTAATCTATAATTCTGTCATGAACCTTTGGTTGTGTTATAAATATGGCAGTATTTCACCATTCTTCCAAGCATTTTCTAGTTCTAAAATTCTCTCTCTCCCTTTTCCCTTTCTTAAAAAACTATTTGAACTATTTGACCACAGAATGTCTTGAGGTGATTATAAAATTATTTGTGATTCCTAGACCTAATTGTGTTCTGTAAACATAAATACATTTCAATTTCTAACTATAATCAAAATTATAATTCTATTAATTAAGAACAAGATAGATGGATTTAATTAAAGCATGAGTGAACCCTGCATCATTTGACAATGGTCAGAAACATATGTTCGCCTCTGAACCTTTAATAAGAGCTTTGAGACAAATTAACAGGAAATCGTTACTGACAAAAATGGTAGAGTTCTTGGCCAAGTTGTGGGCAGAATTTTAGGAAATGCAGTAGGAAAACTCAGAATTTATTACTTCTCTGGTGCCAGTTTTGAGAGCCAGGAATCTCAGGAGTTAGGTGGTGACATCACAAGATGTTATGACCAGATAGAGCAGGGAGTCAAAAGAACTTAGTTCAAGGTTCAAGGTGATGTCCTTTAACAGTGAAAAGTTTGTCTTTTTTTTCTTTATGTTGGCCCCCTTTGGTAGAATGGAGACAACCGTATTTATCTTAATAACTAGAATGCAACATACTAAGCTAATCACTTTTCCTGGATGTTACTTTAATTTTCACACTGACTCTATGAAGTACGTGTTATTATTATTCCTACTTGTGAATAAGCAATGAAGGCACAGGCAGTTAGGTTCTAGGAGTCAACTTTCTGATAATAATTATTCCAGAGGTACATGGTAAGGATATACATACCATTTGTAGGAAAGCAAGTGTTCCTGACATGCAGCTGGTGCTTTATGAATATAAGACATTCCGTCCTGAGCCTGGGCTTTAGATAAAAAAGACCTAAACTAAATAAGCATAGTAGACCCCCTGGCTAGGATGGAGTCAATCTGCTCAACTGATTCGATAAAATACCTGTCATCTGCCTGGTCTACTTCTTTGAAAATTTGCCAAAGTTCAGAACAGTATTTTTAGTTTTATTTTTGATGGGAACCTGCAGTGTATGGGGCATATAGTAAATGTCTAGTGAATGTTTATTATATGGACACACTATTGGGCCCTTGCTCTCCTCCAAGCATAATAAGCATGGCTTTAATACTGCAGTAGCTTTGATCTGACCTAGCAACAGTGTTTTCATGGAGTGAAGCAGATTCCAGTTCTATTAAGTGGTTGTAGTTCCTACAGAAATATTTTGAACAGTAAATATATACTATCTATCCTGTTTGTATAATTAATGGTAAAGTGTATTTTTATTTGCATTATTTTTGCCTCACAGAAGACCCTTAGTAATCATTATGATTTCACTTATTTTAATGATAAGAATATTGAGATCTCACAAAGGCACAGAACTTTCTCCATGCCACATAACAAATAGGATTTTAAGCATAGATTTAAACCCAGATCTTCTATGTTAAGGGAATTTTATTATTTTTTAAAGATTTTATTTATTTATTTTTAGAGAGAGGGGAAGGTAGGGAGAAAGGGAGAGAAACATCAATAAGTGGTTACCTCTCATATGCCTCCCAACTGGGGACCTGGCTGCAACCCAAGCATGTAACCTAGACTGGGAACTGAACAAGCAACCTTTTGGTCCACTGGCTGGCACTCAATCCACTGAATCACACCAGCCAGGGCTAAGGGCATTTTGTTATTTAATGAACATTCCTTCTAAGGGCAATTTTGTGGCTATGTCTGGCAGAGATTCCAAAGTTGGGGATCAAACCTTTTTTTTTCTTTCTCATAGTTGACATATGGGCCAATAAAGCAGTTCAAATAACTTTGATG
>PVKM010033268.1:0-16059 GCA_004027735.1 Carollia perspicillata
CACTTTGCGCAGGGAAGGGGGAAGGACCCTGGATTTGAGTGGAGTGTGTGCCCGGGTTACTGGTCGGGGTTCGAGGCGTGGAGGCTGAGTGGGAGCCGGGCAAGGTATTGAGCCCGGAGAGCGGGCGGGGGGCGCAGCGGAGAGCTCGCGGCGCCTACAGTGCACCTGGGAGAGCGCCCAGCTTGCTCTGCCTCCGGGCGTTATGGGGAGGATTTCTCTTTGCCCAGGTCCTTCTTGCTTTCAAGTCCAGGCGGTTCCATTTGGTTCTCAGCCCCTCTGGGATTTACCCAGTGTGCAGATGTTCAGTAAAATCCTATCGAATGAGGGAATATTACCTCTGTTCGTCACCCCCCTTGGCTGCTTCAGAATTTCACAAAGGCGGGGCTTAAGATAGGCCTTCAGGTTGGAAGGGGGAATCTGGAAGCTGCCTTTGCCTTGCAAGTGCACTATTTTTACTTACAGTGTCTGTTTGGTTTGGTTTGATTTGGGGAGGGGTAATAGATTTGCGAGTCTAATTTCCCAAACCAGACTTTAGTATCATCACTGCACGCCCCCAATCTTATTAAATGATTACATCCATAATTTAAATTCATTTCCCTGCAAAGTTGGATTTGAAATCAGTTCCAATCGAGAGGCGATATTTTGGTTAAGAGCCTGGCCTTCGGTGTGTGAGTCCAGTCTACCGCGGCAAGTTGCCTAACCTCTCTGAACCTCTCTTTTTCTCATCTTTAAAATGGAAATAACAATTAATGTGTATTTCATGAGGCTTAGATTCTTAACTCATGAATAATTAGTGCCATTACAAATAACTGGGATATCTGTGTTGTAGTTGTTACCAGCAGACTGGGAGTAAAGAGGGGAGAGAAACTTGGGGTCTGAGAAGAGGAGGCTCAGGGAGACAGGGCCTGGGTCCAGGGCTGTTGAAGGAACTGAGGTGGAGAGTGCTGCCCAGGCAGGACCCTTGCAGGGAACCGGGCAGAGGGACTGAAGAGGGAGGGACAGATAGGAGCAAGGCCTTCCTGTGGTGGGAGACCCTGGAGGAGAGTTGAAAGAAGAGCCTCTCATGGCTCCATCTCCTTGATTAAGAAAGGAGCTGCTCATTGCAGCTGGAGAGATGGAGTCAAGACTAAAGAAAGGACTTGCTACAACTAGAGATGGGAGCAAAAGAATGCCCAGGCTCTTGAAGAAGGGTCCCTGGTGAATGGAGTCCAGGCAACCTTTTCAGTGACCTCTGCCTCTTGATTACAGTTCAAAGAGGAAATCTCCCGGAGGTTTAAGGCTCAGCAGGATCAGCTGGTCCTGATCTTCGCAGGCAAGATTCTCAAGGATGGGGACACACTGAACCAGCATGGGATCAAAGATGGGCTCACTGTCCATCTGGTCATCAAGACTCCTCAGAAGTAAGTTTAGGACAGGAGCAGGTCCAGCCTCTGTTTGGATCACTTTTCCCCATCTGATACTTTCTAACCCATCACTCAACTGTGCCTAGAGGGCCTATGCCAAGGCCCAGGAAGGTGGCTCTTGGATGGGTTGCCAAGCAGGCTTATCATCCTCACCTGCAGAGGAAGGGATCCTGACATACATCTCCCAGAATGCCCTGAGGACAGATGGTACTAGCTCCTCCTTCTCTGTGTCTGATTTTCTGACTACCCTCTAGCATCACCCGACCCCAGCTTCAGTGTTGCTTAGGATGTGGCCTGGGTTGGGGCAGTAGCTGCACAGCAAACACAGAGATGGTTATCTCCCCTCTTGAGTTCACATAAACGAGGATTTTCTTTCTCTCTCCTCAGGGCTCAAGATCCGGCTGCTGCCACTGCTTCTTCCCCCTCCACGCCAGACCCTGCCTCAGCACCCTCTACCACGCCTGCTTCACCTGCCACCCCTGCCCAGCCCTCCACCTCTGGCAGTGCCACTTCGGATGCTGGCAGTGGAAGCCGGAGGAGCAGTGGGGGGGGTCCCTCCTCAGGGGCTGGGGAGGGCCCTCCCAATGCTACGGCATCCATACTCTGTAAGCCCTTAGGGAGAAGGGCACTGTCCTGTTTGGGACTGGGGATTGGTGGAGAGCCAAGAGAAGGGAGAAACATGGTTCCCACTCATGGTCTGATGGGGATAGAGGACCCAGATCAGGGCTTCCCAGATAAGGGGAGCATGGACGAATGTTAGAGTGAGGGGAGAGATGGGGCTGGAGATACAGGGAACCCTGGGTGAGGACAAAAGTGGCCAGGTGGGGAATATTGATTTACCCGTTCAACAGGCCATCAGTGGTTGCCCTCTCTGTGCTCAGGACTGTGCCCTGCTCCTAGCCTCTGCCACCAAAGAGGGCTCAGTCTAGTAGGCTGACATCTCTGCCAGCAGTGGATCAGGGCTGGGGCTGCGGGAATGACTGGAAAAGGGAGATGCAAGAAGCACAGGGGCCCATCCTGGAGACCTGAACTCAATGGCTCTGACCAGGTGGGGAAGGGCTCCTGCGGCAGACTGTGACTCTGCCCCCTCCCTGCAGCTGGCTTTGGGGGCATCCTAGGCCTGGGCAGCCTGGGTCTGGGCTCCGCCAACTTCATGGAGCTGCAGCAACAGATGCAGAGGCAGCTGATGTCCAATCCCGAGATGCTGTCGCAGATCATGGAGAACCCACTGGTCCAAGACATGATGTCTAACCCTGACCTGATGCGCCACATGATCATGGCCAACCCCCAGATGCAGCAGCTGATGGAGCGGAACCCTGAGATCAGCCACATGCTCAACAACCCTGAGCTCATGAGGCAGGTGGGTGCGAGAGAGGTTGGAGCAAGAGTGTGGAAGGCACGTGGCACCCAGCCATGCCTGCCTGGCCTCTCCTCACCTTGTTCTACCTTGATTTGCTCGTTTGTTTGTTTGGCAGCCATGTTTTGCACATTTGGGATACATAGTGATAAAAAGACATAGGCCTAGCTTTCTAGGAACTCCTTGTTGTTAAAGGGAAGTGGGATAAGAAGGCAGGCAATTATAATACAGTGTGATCAGTGCTATCATAGAGGTAGTCACGGAGCCCCCCAGCAGCACAGAGAGTAGGTCTTGACCCTACCTTGAGGCTCCAAGGAGGCTTCCTAGAGGGAAAAAACCCAAGCTGAGACCCAAGGGAGGAAGAATGAATAAGGAAGAAGAAGAAAAAAAGGAGTGTTTAGGGTCGAGGGATAGCTAGTGCAAGGTCCTGGCAGTTAAAGATAGGAGGGGAGCATCACAGCTGGGCTGAGCCAGGCAGGTGAGGGAGACCCAGGGGAGGCAGTTTTGTGTTTGTCTCAAGAGCTCCGTCTCATGGCCTAGTCCACCAGGGGACACGGAAAGACAGCCTCAGCAGACCTGTAGGCACTAGTGCTGGACTCAGCAGAAGCTAAGTTCCATTAGGGCAAGGATTTGCAGTTGTTTTGTTCACTGTCTAGGCTATTGCATGGTATAGAGTCACTCGATAAATACGTATCGAATGACTGGATTATGGAGTAAGATCGGAGTTGTGTCTTAGACATAAGAGTCTCTAAGAAGATACAAGTGTGGAGCAGATTTGGGGAGAAGGACAAGGAAGGCGTTGGATGGGAACGAGAAGGAGCCATACTCGTTTCCTCTGTCGTGTTCTGCTGTCCCCTGGAGTTGACACTGGCCTCCTCTTACCGAGAGTGAGCCCTTGGCTCTAGAGAGAAAACCCCCATCACGTTTCTCAAATGTAGGTGAAAGACCCGGGATGAGGGGCAGACAGCGTTGGTAGCGTTGTCCCAGCATGAATCCTCTCCCTTCTCAACATGCCGTTTACCAGGAAGCACGGATGGTGTTGGTCGGACAGACTAACTTGGCCTTGAAACCCGGCTCCACCGCTAACTGTCTCCGGGCAGTGAGTCTGAGCCTATTTTCTCAGCTGCAAAATAGGGACAGAAATACCTACCTGAGACTGTTATTGTGGGGGTTAAGTGACTTGAATTCTGTAAATGATTGAATCCGGTGGCTGTATGTAGTAGGTGCTCAGAAAATGTTAACTTTCTCTTCCGCCTCCTCTCCTTTCTCATGTTCATTCTCACTCAATTTTCTTGGGTTCCCCGATCACTGACACTTCTCTGGACCCCCTGAACCTGAGGGAGGAAAGCTGTTGTTGCCCTCACTGCGTCTGGGATCATAGTACCTCACTAGAAAAAGCCAACCAGAATGAATGCCCACAGGGAAGCAGGGTTGGCGCCAAGATGACGGTACAGGAAGGAAATCTAGTTTATCCTACTCTGTACCACTGTGGGGCAGATCATGGGCCGTGGACCCTGGTCCTGCTTCAGGCCTCCCCCTCGGGCCCACCCTTGGCCAGGCTTGGTGCTCCCCTTGTTCCAAGGCCCATTCTTTCTCCCTTCTCTACCAGACGATGGAGCTTGCTCGGAATCCAGCCATGATGCAGGAGATGATGCGGAATCAGGACCGGGCCCTCAGCAACCTGGAGAGCATCCCCGGAGGGTATAACGCCCTCCGCCGCATGTACACAGACATCCAGGAGCCCATGTTCAGTGCTGCTCGGGAACAGGTGGGGCCTGGGGCAGGGGCAGTGGGTGGGGGCTGCCTGGGCTCGAGAGTTCCCACCTTTAGACCTATTCGAGAGTTCCTACCTTTAGACTTATTCGAGCCTGGGGTGCTGTCTGCTCCTCATTCCTTCCCCAGCCCCAGCCCCTCCCCCTGAGGGTGGGCCTTGGCTTCAAAATGGTTCTCACAATGCATAGCCAGGGACAGTCCCACTTGTCATGGGACTGAAGCACTAAGGCAGATGGTAGCAGAGCTCCCCAGGAAAGTGGCTGAGGTGTGGAGTCTAAGGGATTTGATGTTGCTCTGACAAACTTCTTGCACCAGGAGCTCAAAGGTGGTGGGGCAGGCCCAGGGTCAAGTAGCCGACCCCAGCAGTGTCTCAGGCGCAGTCCACAGATCACCCGAGGCTTGCTAGTGATGAGATTCCTGGGCCCCACTTTTGAGCTACTTATTGACTTGGTCTCTGGAATCAGCCTCTGGGAATATGTACTTTTAAAAAATGCTTTATGAACTCTTTCCAAATATACAAGAATATAGATAAAAACAGAGCATTCTTTTGTATCTAAGTTGCCCTAACGTGTTGCCATATATAGTTTCAGTGCCCTTTTTGGTTCTTTTTTTTTAAGGTTAATTTACATTAAATACATTGCACATTTACATGTTTCAAAGATCCAAATGTAAATAAAGTAAACAAAAGGGTATTTTAAAAGTGTGGAAGGGAATAGAAGCTCAATAAATTATGTAGAAGGGATCCCTCTATTTCCTTCCAATCGCCTCTTTTCTACCCCAAGCTAAAGAATATTGTTAGCATTTTGTATATTTTCCTAGACATCTTTAATATTTGCAAATAAGACGTTAGAGACAGAATAGCAGCCTTCACTCAGCCCTCCCTGACTTAGGGCTTTCTCCCCTTCTCCAGAGCTAACTACTGCCGCGAAGTCGGCATTTGTCATTTTGATTCTCTTATTACCTATATAGGTATCCATAAATAACCTATAGTTTTGTTTTGCATATTTTTCAGCCTTATAGAAGTAGTATCATACTGTTTATAATAGCTTAAACTTGCTTTTTAAACATTTGTAATCTTTATTGTATTTTTCCCATTACCATTTGGTCCCCTTATACTATTTAAGCATTTAAAAAATGTTCTATTGAAGAATAATATATGGTGATAGAAAAGTACACGTAAGTGTACAGCTTGATGGACTTTCGCAAACAGAGCATACCCCCTAGCCAGTGCTCGAGTGGGAGGGTGAGGTCTCACGTTGTTTTTAACTTTTGGAAAGGAAGAAAGTGTCATATCCGAGTGGCCCGTGCTATCCCAGAGGATTCCCTATTCACGCTGCTTCCGTCCTGCACCAGGTCTCCACAAATGAGTGTGTCTTTCTGACCCTGCTCAGGCCCACTGGCCTGGTTTTCTGCCCCTGTGGTGACGCCACATTGTCTTAATTTACGTCTGGGCGTCTAGTGGGGTGAATGCCCCACCTTACCCTTTCACATCTTGCTTATTTGGGGGATTGCTCTTTCAAATCTTAGAAACTGCTTGTAGGGATCAAGTATGACTTTTTGAAGGAATTTGTTTGTTTATTTTACATTTTACTTAAGTATTTAATTTTAAATGTATATCAAAGTAATGCTTTCACCTAGTTAAAAAAATCAAGTAGTGGAGAGAGGCTCATAATAAGCACACGAGCTGATTCCGATGCGCACGGAGGTGTCAGAGCGCTGGGCCAGCGAAGAAAACGCGGCCTCCGGCCTCCGCAGCCCCACCCTGCCGTCTCCCCGCGGTGCGGTTTTCAGTGTGTTTCCTGGCCTTCCCAAAGCCGTGGCTCCCTCCGTTTCAAAGTGGAGGCAACATATTAGAGTGGTGGTTCTCAGTCATTTTCTTCTTAGGGCCCCTTTGTACCCTTGAAGGTTATTGAGGATCCCAAAAAGCTTTTATTTCTGTGGGCTAGATCTATTAATATTCACTAGATCTGAAATTAAAACTAAGAAATTAAAAAACATACTTATTAATTCACTTAAAAATAACAATAAATTCATTATACATTGACATAAATAGCATATTCTTTTGAAAACAACTCCGTTTTCCAAAACAAAACTTTAGAGAAAAGAGTGGCCTTGTTTTACATTTTTGTGGATCTCTTTAATGTCTGCCTACAAGACAGCTGGAGTCTCAGATCTGCTTCTGTGTTCAGTCTGCTACAGTGTCACATGTTACATATGTGGCCTATGGAAACCTCACTCAATACTCATGAGAAAATGAAAGTGGGAAAAAAGCAAATAATGTCTTAGAATTATACACATAGTTTTGAACCTCACAGGGGTCCTAGGACCACACTTTGAGAACTGTCGGATTGGAGGCGTATTGTAAACATTACAGTAAGTGTAGCAGGCACATAATAGATGTTCAATAAACAGCAGCTGTTATCATGTTAGGGAGTTCAGGAAAAGAGATTCAGTCCTTAGGGTGTACCACGAAGAACAAGGTAAGGCCCAGAACGAGGCAGGCTTGGATACCAGGCAAGTTACCAGAATGGGAAATCTCAAACGGGCAGAGACTGACACCATGATGCATAAACCCTGGCCGGCAAGCCCTGTTCTGTAAATAGGCATCTGGTACGGTGACGGAACCACAGCTAGAGCAGGTCCTTGGGCAGCCCTGGTCCCCATGGCCAACCTGTTGTTCATTTTTTTATTTATTGAATTTAGAGAGCAAGAGAGAGCAACATCGATTTATAGTTCTACTTATTTCTGCATTCATTGTTGATTCTTGTGTGTGCCCTGACTGGGGACTGAACCTGCAACCTCGGCATACGAGGATGACGCTCTAACCAACTGAGCTACCTCGCCAGGGCCCATGACCCACTTTGAAAAAACAGTAAAAGTAACTGGATGTGAAATCACATGATGGGGAGGACTAAGCTTCTCAGAGATCTGCTTAGGTCAGGACTGGCTAGGAATTCCGGAGAGGCTGAGCAGGGAGAATAGGGTCTAGGACTCCTTCAGCAAGTGCACCTTTTGGACAGAGCTCTCTTCTGGGTGCTGGTGGGTCCAGAGGGAGAAGATCCCGGTGCTCCCTTGGGCAGGAGACCATATGATAGGTCTCTGAGATAATCCTGAGTGACACAGTGGGAACCTGGTGCTAAGAGGAACTGTTTAGCTGCAGCAGCCTCTCTGAGGGTAGGCTGGGGAAGGGGGGGAAGGAGGAGTTAGAAGACCTAGGAAGAACCTGCCACCCAGGACGTGCTCCATTGTGGTGTGCCTGGAGGGACAGAACCCACTTAGGAGACTGAGGCTGTGAGGGAGAGGCCTCTGGGGAGTTAGTGTTAGGCTCAGGTGGTTGGAAAGGGTGAGGCTAGAGGCAAATCGGCATTGAGTGTCAGGAACAGGGTGTGAAGGTGAGTCCGATGTCTCCGCACCTGAAGGGCCGAGGAGCATAGTCATCTCACTGCACACCAGGAGTGGCGTGTAGAGTACCGTGGAACACAGAGGGAACGAGAGGCCAGATGTTAAGAGCCACCAGGGCAGATGGGAAGTTTCCAGTTACCTGAGGGGTTCAGTTATCCGGTCATTAGCATCTGCCAGCTCCCACCCTGCAGAATCAGGGAGGAGCTGCCTATCGTGAGGCTAACAATTGAGCCGAGGACTTCTAAGGTCTTAGATCTCTCTCCCTTTCCTGGGGAAGGGGAGGCTACTAGATGAGAAAGAAAGGGCATAGCCCTTGTCCCCAATTTGTTTCCGTCCTTAACCCGAAACCTTTCCCTCCTCCCAGTTTGGCAACAATCCCTTCTCTTCCCTGGCCGGGAACTCCGACAGCTCATCTTCCCAACCTCTGCGGACTGAGAATCGAGAGCCCCTCCCTAACCCCTGGAGCCCCTCGCCCCCCACCTCCCAGGCCCCCGGGTCCGGTGGGGAGGGCACCGGAGGATCGGGGACCAGCCAGGTGCACCCGACAGTCTCGAACCCCTTTGGGATCAATGCGGCTAGCCTGGGGTCAGGTATGTCCTGGGGTGGAAGGAGCTTAGTGGGGTCACCAGGGCGTTCCCTCTGGCCCAGGACTGAATGGGGTTCCCACTGTTCCAGAGTATTAAAGACAGAGGTGAGACTGTAGAAGCCACAGAGGGGCCTCTGCAGCCTGAGTATTAGCTCCACCCCTCAGAGGGCTCAGGGTTGTCTGCCCCTGCCCTGCTGTCACTTGGAGTGGTCTAATAATGGCTCACAAATAAACCAGGCCCCACCTGAGCGCTTGGTGCAGGGGTGAAGTACCCAGGGTAAATGGGTCAGCTGGGGTGGGGGTGTGGGAGAGGAATCGGCAGACCTGGGACAGGCACATGTGAGGCTGGGGAAGAGGGAGGCGCAGAGCTGCCGTGCACACAGGTGCAGGTTATGGACTGTGTGCCCCTGGGGTGCCCTGCTCACCTGGACTCTGACTGTACCTGTGGCCCTGGGCATGTCTTTAGTACGCCCTGATTTTTCTGTGCCCCAGGGGATGTCTTGATTGGGAAAGTCTCTTCCTCTCCATGTGCTTCAGTTCCCTTATATATAAAATAAGGGACTTGAACCTGATCACGGTTTTAAAAGTGTGCTTCTGAGTCCTGGGGGGTCTGGGCCTTCTCTAGGATGAGGAAGGACCAATGGGGAGAGGCTCCAGGCCTCCCGCCCCAGCTCATTGACATGCTTGGGTTTTACACAAGATTGAGTTTGAGGGAAGGGTCTCTGCTGCCAAGACAAGTTTGAAAGCCATTGATTTTGGTGATCTTTAGTCACGTCCTTTCCAGTTCTGACACTGTCTGAGCTTGTGGAAGCACTAGTCCAGAGTGGCATGAGTCAGACCCAGTTTCCATCTGACTTGTTTTCAGCAGAGTAGTTGGGAAAGGGGCCAGGCCAAAACAGGAGTCAGGAGAGGCTTGGACCGTGCCCCAGTACCTGGGTGCCCATGTTACTGTTGCCTTTCTGAGTTTTGTAACCACTCGGTGTCTAAACTAAGGTAGATGGACGTGAGGCATTTGGTTTCCATCTGGACCCCTTTTCTCCTGTTTGGTTGCTTTCTTCTCTTTGCCTTAGGGATGTTCAACAGCCCGGAAATGCAGGCCCTGCTTCAGCAGATCTCAGAGAACCCCCAGCTGATGCAGAATGTAATCTCTGCCCCCTACATGCGCAGCATGATGCAGACGCTTGCCCAGAACCCTGACTTTGCTGCTCAGGTACGGAGCTGGTCCCAGGGCAGTGCACTGGGGACGGTTCCTTGTGGTTAAAACACTCCAGAGCCAGACTGCCTGGGTTTGTATCTGAATTTTCATGACTTCCTAGCTGTGTAAGTTAAGCAAGTAGTTGAACCTCCTAGTTTCCTCATCTGTAAACTGGTAATAACCATAGTTCCACATAGACTTGTGAGGATTAAATGAGATAATGTGTATAAAGTGCTTTGAACTTGGCAAGGCACATCGTGGGCACTGTGTATGTGGGAGTGTTAGCTCTCGTCATCATCAGACCCAGGGCTGAGCAGCCTGGCTTCTGATACTCATCATTGCCCAGAGTCTAGTTCCATTTCCTCTCGCTGTCCCACTTAGGCCTTCAGGATACTTTGAGATCCTTGGAAAAGCTGGCCACATTTCCTGCAGTGGTAGGGGTGCCGAGGGAGACTGAGGCTGTGGGGGAATTCTTAGGGTGGGTAGGCCCACGCCTCCCCCTACTACCTTGACCCTGGCAGATGATGGTGAATGTGCCGCTCTTCGCGGGGAACCCCCAGCTTCAGGAGCAGCTCCGCCTGCAGCTCCCAGTCTTCCTGCAGCAGGTGAGTGGGATAGAAGGGAGACAGGCTGAGGGCCACAGCTGGACCCTGAAGCCCAAGGGGTGGAACTTAAGGGAGCTTGGCTCCTGACTTGGGGTTCAGGCTGCCTCCTGTCTTCTGCCACCTCCCATTGCCTTTCCTTGTTCGTTTCCCACCAGATGCAGAACCCGGAGTCACTCTCCATTCTCACCAATCCCCGCGCCATGCAGGCGCTGCTGCAGATCCAGCAGGGCTTGCAGACCTTGCAGACCGAGGCCCCCGGGCTGATACCCAGGTGAGGGTGGGGGCAGGGGGGCAGCAAAGTTTGGCTGCTTCTCCCCGCATCCCCTTCCTCTGCCACTCTGAGCAGCCACCATGTCTCTCAGGGTCTGTTCTCCTATTTCCTTCAACTGCTTGTCTACATCTCACCTGCCCATCCCTTTCCTAGAGGCCATCTCCCACCTTTTGGTCTCTCTTGTTTGCAGCCTTGGCTCCTTCGGGATGCCCCGGACCCCCGCACCCTCGGCAGGCAGCACCTCCGGGCCTGCGCCCGAAGCCCCCACCTCCTCGCCAACCCCACCAGCCACTTCTTCTCCAACTGGGGCCTCTAGTGCTCAGCAGCAGCTCATGCAGCAGATGATCCAGCTTTTAGCAGGAAGTGGAAGCTCACAGGTACACGGGGCAGTGGGGCTAGTGCCGGAACCACCACTTCCATCCTGTGGTGTCAGGGGTCACGGTAGGATGGAGGCAGCAAAGTGGGCTTCGGCCTCAGCCAGACCTGCCTTTAGACCCTGGTCTCCACTTTCTAGCCTCAGGCAAGTTACTGATCTTCCCTAAATTCAGTTTCCACAGCTATAAAATGGAGATGAGAATAGTAATATCACTTACCATGTCTCATCTACTTTAGTCTTCCCAACAGCCTTGTGAGGAGGCTGTTATTATAATTTCTGTAACAAAAAGGGGGAAACTGGAGCCTAGAGAGAGTGAGTGGCATGCTTAGTCCAAAGCTATTAAGTGACGCAGCCGAGACTCAAACCGAGCATGGCAGGCCGGCTCCAGGGCTCACATTGTAACTGCTGTACTATGCCTACCACTTCTGCTTATATCGTGGAATTCTTTTGATAATTAAAGCACCTTCCATCTCTGAGACCTGAGAGGAGGGTTATGGGAGGTGAGGTAACTAAAGCCCTTGGCTACAAAGTCAAGGCTAGGGGTTTGGAGTAGACCAAACCCCCAAAGTCTTTGGGGAAGACCTTGGGGAAGCCCTTTCACCTTTGTGACTCGTCTGGGAAAGGCCTTTCAACAGAAAAGCGAGTACACACAGCTCTGTGCAAGAGCTGAAGCAAGTGATCCCCGAGGTTCCGCCCAGCTTACATTCTGTGCGTGGCGTGGAGCCCTGTGTGGGCCTTTTGTGCCATGGCAGGGGGTCTCTGTGACCCTCGAGGGGTCCTTTCCTTCTCTTTCTTCCTGTCAACAGCCAGGTGTCCTGTGACTGCTGGGCTTGTCTCAGCTCTGAGAGTCTTCTGTTCATGACCTAGGCTAGTGCTTCTTCTTTCTTAAGAAAGAGAGGGAGAGAAACATCTATCAGTTGCCTCTCTCATGCCCCCAACTGGGTACCTGGTCCACAACCCAGGCATGCGCCCTGACCAGGAATCTAACTGGCGACCTTTTGGTTCGCAGGCTGGTGCTCAACCCACTGAGCCACACCAGCCAGGGCAAGGTCAGTGCTTCTTAAGCATGCCTTGGGAGATTACTTCCGGGAGATGTTTATAGGAGTGTCAAATATGGAAAGCCTTCTCTTTGTAAATAACGGTTGGTTGGTTAAAATTAAACAGGTTCTTTCCTTCCTGGGCCATTGTCTGGCCTTTATTATGGCTGTATGTTTGATGATGGCTAGGGGTGGGGCACGGAGTGGTGTTTAGCATGCATCTTACCGATCACAGAGCATTTGGCGGTTTTGAGTACCTGTTAACATCTCCAGATTGTTGATGGACAGCAGACAGGAATATAGGCCGACCGAACCCTATCTTTTACTTTGAAATTTTAAGAAAGACAGCCCTGACTTAGTATTGCATAGTTGTTTAGTGACTTGGGGCCCAGGCTCCTTGGTCCCCATTTGCAGCTCACCCCACCCTGCCCCATGGGTTGACTCTGAGGATGTTGGAGAAGACCTACAGATTGTCTTCTCTCCATTATAAACCCCCAGCTTCCGAAGCTGGTCCAATGCCCACTTCACAAGGCCTGTCCTCTGTAGGTGCAGACGCCGGAAGTGAGATTCCAGCAGCAGCTAGAGCAGCTCAACGCCATGGGCTTCATCAACCGCGAGGCTAACCTGCAGGCCCTGATCGCCACAGGCGGGGACATCAATGCGGCTATTGAGAGACTCCTGGGCTCTCAACTCTCCTAACCCTGTGGCTCGGGCCTCCTGCATCTCCCTTCCCTGGATGCCAGCCTTTGGTTCCTGTCAGCTCCTTCCCTCTGCAGCTTGTCATCCTTTCTGTCTTCTCCTTGTCCTCTCCAGGCAGCAGGGTGGCTTTAGAGGCATGGACCCCAACCCTGTAGCTCTGTCTAAGAATTTTGGTTCTACTTTTGCATCTCTTACAGAATCTTCTCTACTGGTCCTGCTTGAGCAGAACTATTTGAATGGTTTTCAGTTTTGTTGGTTGGCCCCACAACCACCTTGGCAGTCTTCAGACTTCTCGGTGACTGTGCAGAGCTGAAGGCGGAGCCAGCTCTCTGGCTCCTTGGAACAGGGTCTTTATCTGTACTGCTAGGGTTTTGCTTGTCTTATGTTTGCTTTTGGTAACTCTCTTCCTTCTTTCTATCCCTGACTCCTCTCATCTCCAGCCTAACCAATGGTAGGAGGAGGGGCAGGTGAAGCAGGCTGGGATTTTCCACCTCACCCCGTAGTCTGGTCACTTCACCCAGCACTTTTTAATGGGGCTTGTTGGGACTTCCAGGGGGAGGAAGATGCCTCTTCCGCCTGTCTGAAGGAGGAGATGAGACACAGCCCTCTGAACCAGGAATTAACAAGCCTTGGACCAGCCCAAAGGGGACCTGTGCAGAGGAGGAGGGCATGAGATTTCTGGAGGAGGGGAATGGGCAAAACAGCCTGAGTAAAAGGCTTGCGAGTTGGAATGGACGGTTAGGGAGTGGAGCACTAATTGCTCTTTTAAGTCAGGAGAGTCCAGGCTCCAGCCTGGCACAGGAGACGTAGATATGCTAATGGAACGCGAGTGAAAGGGGCTCAGTGAAGCTAAGCCCTCACAAGGGGCAATATTGGCCCCATTTCCTCAAACACACCTGCTTATGTACTCACTCACTCACACACTCAACCCACTCAAACATGTTCATGAACCTAGGACTGCCCGTGTCCCCAAGTTCCAGTGATTTGAGCCCCTTCAAATGACGTGAAGTGGTTAGGGGTCTGTCTCAGCAGTGGTTGTATGTGTGGGTGGGTGCAGGTGGGTTGAATGGAAAGGGAGATTCTTTGCTGATTTCTGGTTCAGAGCTCCCACCACCAGAGAAGTAGGCAGAAGGGCTAGTATGGGACAGGAATACGTGTAGGCTGGGGAGCTAGGTCCCTCGGGCCTCTGGATGCTGGGTTACTCATGGGTAGTGTAGGTACCTCTTCTGAAGCTGCCGGGGCCGTGACCAGCAGCCTTACAACCCTCTCCTTATTGCTTTCAGGGAATGGTAGAAGGGTCTTGCCCTCCAGAGCCCCTGGCCTTGGCATCCTAGCCCCTGCCCTTTGAGTTCTTCACTATTTCCCTCCAGGCCAGAAAGTTCCCTTTGAGGAAGGAAAGGAGAGGGTGGCAATGCTGCCCTTGATCTGCAAGTGGATGTTACTCGACTGGAGCATGGAGGAGGCTCCTTTCACCTCCCCTCTCTGCCACTTCGCCCAGCTGCTTGGAGGACTCGTGGCTGAGAATATGGAGGCATGAGAAACAGAATTTTGTCCAAGTAGCAAAGGGCCCTGAGCAATCCAGAGAGGATGTCTGCTGGCTTCCCTCCATCCTTCCCTCAGGCCCCACGTTGTTGGCCTTTGTAAATAAATGGTGTGGTCTTTGTTGTGAGTGTGTCTTGGTGTTTGTTTTCTGGGAGAAGAGGCTGACTGAAAACAACTTGCTTTTAGGGAGTTTTTATAAAGTGGATCTAGAGGAATTTGAAGTCAGGCTCAGTTACCACAGATGTGGAGAGGCATTGCAGGTTAAGGGATGACCGGTCACGGGGATGTCTGTAATCCATGGTTTAGGTGTTAGAGGGATTGCATTCTTCCCTCCCTGACCCCCAGACCACAGAACGTCAGGTTCCTTCCCCCGCCGGTCAGCCTGGGAGGAATGTATGAAGGAGTTGGGAAGATTGTTAGGTCATTACTTCATCCTCTGATCTTTTGGCAAGATGGCTCTCCTTACCACAGATAAAAACAAAACAAACACTTGCATTCAGATCTTTTGCAGGTGGATTTTAATAGTTCTTAGTCTTGATGTCTGAGACTAGACCTGGCTCTACCACTAATTGTGTGAACCTAAGTCTTTTCCTGGCTGTGAGGTTTTATTGTATAGAGAGGTGATGGCCAGAGTTCTGTTATATGTGAGCCTCCCGTTATGGGAGGTTCCACTTCTGAACATGGTTGTCTGGAAGTTTCAGACCAACATTCACACTAGAATTTTTTTTTTAGATTTTTTAAAATTTATTTATCTTTAGAGGGGAAGGGAAGGAGAGACGGAGAGAAATATCAATGTATGGTTGCCTCTCATGCGTCCCCCACTGGGAGCTGGCCTGCAACCCAGGCATGTGCCCTGACTGGGAAACCTCCGGTTCGCAGGCCCGCGCTCCATCCACTGAGCTACACCAGCCAGGGCCACACTAGAAATTGTAAAAATTGGGTGCAGTATATATTTTAAAAATCCAAAAGCATCAGAGGGCCAATAAGATTGGCTGGGAATCAAGAGAAAAAATGGCCCCAAAGGCTGCTTTTGCCCCTGGGGGTGTTTGCCACTTGAAAAACGTTGCTGAGGGGGTTTGAGGGCTTTGAAGGGTACCGAGCTAGAGGAACAAAAGGCTGGAATCTGGGGACAGCCAAAGACAGGGTTACTGATAAAGAGCCAGCATCCGGACTAGGACCCCTAAGGATGAATTGGAAGTAAGCCAGTCCTCATTCTGCAGCCTAGCCTCACGCTTTTCTGGGTGGTCCAGAAATTCTCAAGGCTCAGATTTCGGAATAAGATGATCCCAGATTGCTGGCATATCCAGATGATTGGTAGAGGCAAGCAGAAATTTCAAGAAACATAGCATCAACCTAGACTTCAAAAGTATTACAATAAAAATAATTTTTCAAATATAACATCAACCATAATAAAAATTAAGCAGTTAAGGAGATGAGGTAATATAAGTGAAACCAAACAGAAATAACAGACAATAAACAGACCCACAGCAATTTATATACAAATGAAAACTGCTTAGTATTTCAAGAAGAGAGAAGCCAAGCTTGGAAATTTTCAGCAGAGACCTGAAACTACAAAAATGGACATAGCACATTTGGAAAAGGACCAAACAGAAATTTTAGCTAGAAAAATATAATAAATGGCCCTGGCCAGGTGGCTCAGTTGGTTAGAGCATTGACCCAATATGCCAAGGTTGCAGGTTCACTCTCTGGCCAGGCACATACCAGAAGCAATCAGTGAATGCATAAATATAAAAAGTGGTTTAATAAATCTCTCCTGCCCCATTTTCTCTCTAAAATAAATGAATAAAAATTT
>PVKM010033269.1:0-16063 GCA_004027735.1 Carollia perspicillata
ACCCCAAGACAGAGAAGAGGGGATCAGCACTAATGACAACCACAGGGGCCTAGCAATCGCAGTGTGCATTGACTCTTGCTCACAGTGCTCTTGGACTCAAAGTTTGCCCACGCTGACATTGATATATCGCTACACTTGAGTGCGTGGGTGGCCAACACTGGAAATGAGAGGTGTGGGAGGCCAGGAGTTACAAGGGCCAGTGGCTTTGACAGCTTGCATTTTCTTTTGGAACCTTCCATAGGAATGTCTAGCTTCCCTTCTCAACTTCTATCTTTACAGAAATCAAGCTGGCCTTTCAAAAGTCTTCAGCTACGACTTCTAGTTCCAGCTTCAACATGTAAAGAACTTGGAAGTTATTATTCTCATTTTTACAAGGCGAAAAAAAGATAAGTTAACTGAAAGTCAGCAACTTTTCTAGGACCCATCAGGGAACTGAGGTTGCAGGGCAATAAGTTCCCCCACCACTCCCACAAGCCGACAAATCGGGACAGACAGGTGAGTCCAGAAAGTTACAGCAAAACCTTCTTACTGGGAACAGAAGCCATTGGTGCTATTACATTGGTATAAACACTTAAATGGTAAATTTGATAAATTTCTGGAGAGCGACTATGGACTATCAGGATGGTGAGAAACTTCTGGGGGCACCTACCTTTTCACAGGTTGACTTCCAGGAAATCTCGGCACTTTGGGACAGAGTAATCAGTGTGGAATGTACCAAGCAGTTTCTCCAGAACCAAGACCTACTCTCCAGGGGGAAAGCCTCCCCACAGCCTTCCCCTACCCTGGGGAAAAGACACGTCTCCCACTCTAGGCTCTTCTGGTTTCCCTGTCTCATCTAAGTCACAGTCCGGGGACACAGGCCACTGAAAGACTGAGAAGTAATAACAAGAGGGCAGAACCCTTCCTGCCCCTACTCCTCAGCGCCCCAGCGCAGCTCCAGTGTAATAAGAGTGGATCACAGCTGAAAGAGTTGCAGTGTCAAACTCTAACTAAGCAGTGGTTCTTCGAGAAGCCCAGTCTTCTTGGTTCTGTTTCCCAGGAAAACGCCAACTGATACAGAACCTGCACTCGTTTGTTGACCGGAAGGAGTTCATGTTTTCACAATAAATACAAGCCCACGGTTTTAACCAAAAGGGTATTTTTAAAGTGAAAAACAGCCATTCTATCCATTTATCTGACAATGGTATTAACAAAACATATATATACTTCCACTTTGGCCCTTTTCATTAGTTCTCATTCATTTCATTAATTAACTAAATGCTTATTCTTAACGAAGTCATTATAACCCTAGCCAACCATTTCTAACTGCAGTCACATGAGGGCTCCTACATCCTGAATGGTTGGCTGAGGCCCCTAAGGACACTATCGATCGCCCCTGCACACCAGTAACGATCACAAACCAGCACATTTACACTGGCTCACCAGCTTGCAGGGGCAAATGCAGGCAGCCAAAACTTCATTTCTGCTTCTGATTTTTGTTTTGTGTTGATTTTTGGAAAATAAGGAAAACTATAGGATGCCACCATCTGAGAGTCTCAGGAACATACTGGCAAATAATAAGAGTGCTTTTATTGTCAAAGTACCCCACTTGGATGGGGCTGAGAGGAAAACTCTATCGTGTCTCGAACTCCCCATCAACGGAAGTCGGCCGTGGATGGCTTTCATGCAGCATGAGGCAGTATTTTTTTTTACTTTATTACAGTTTCCTTGGCTGGAAAATGAGAGTATGTTTGTTCTGTTAAAGTAAACCACCATGCTAATTTAGGAAGTTCCCAAGGGGGCAGATCCTACGTACCAGGCACTAGACACCACACTTCGGAGGCAAACACAAGCTACACGGCAACAGCAGAACATACATGTGACTCAAACAAATTTCTAACCATGTGTCTTTTAGCAGATAGACTCACACTTTATTTTGACAAATTTAAGATAGAAAAATATCAAGTGAGTATAGTAGCAGTTGCTCTTTTTGTGACATGGTTTGGGATGTGCAATGCGGTTCACAAGGACTAGCTTACCAGGAAGGGTTTACTGCTGTCTGGGCTTCTTAACACTGAATCCTATTTCAGCCATTGCATTTGCTTGAAAAAATATTGGACACAGTGAAACTGGTTTTTAAAAAGGTCATAGCATTCCATAATAAATATTATAAAGCAGAGAACCAAAACAACTTTTAAAAATATTTTTATAGTAATTACTAAAAGCCAAAGTTACACTTCATGATTAAAGCTAAGAACTCATAATTTCATAATAAATTTGACATTTCTTACCAATATATAATAGAATACTAGAGCACTTATTTTTAAAAAACAGGTAAAGAAAAATTAGAGTGAACATATTTCATATGACTATAAGCAGTAAACATCAATTCAGTGTATTTACATGTCTTTTCAATAACAGACTCTTTGCCCAGCTGGCCATAGAAAACTGTGGTTCTGTCATCAGAAATGTGCCTCTGGATGGACTCTGAACTGATTGCATGCTGCCACTGTCTCTACACTCCATCTCTGGAGGAGGTGGTTGAGGGACCCAGGACATGCAGCTATTTGGTTATGGTTATTATGTCAAAAAACACAAATGTGCTAGGCGTCTGCTGCTGAGACTGCTGTCTAACTTTGTTAAACACCTTCGTATTCTTTTGTCTTTGCGATGCCTCAGGTAAACGGATGCTAACTAATTCACATGGGTGCTAATTTGGTTGCTGTCCATTTCAGATTCTTTCTTTGCTTCCCCTCCCCACTCCTCAAAGAATAAAAGCGGTCAGCCCCTCATTAAAATATGTTATCTCTAACATATAAAATAAGTATATATGTACATATATACATACATGTGTTTCCTTTTCAAGGACTGGGTAACTCCTCATTTTCTATCAAATAATCTTTCTTCATATACTTGGTACCCCTGACCAACCTCCACACTACCAGGTAAGCATCCTTTAATGACCTTCTGCTGGCTTCTTCAGAGCTACCTGCCACCGGTGGGACTCCCCTGCCCCTGGCATCTTGCCCCCTTTGCTGAGCGGAGCAGCCCGCTGCCTTCCCACCTTCTGACCGGCCACTTCCACCTTCCTCTGGCAGCTGCTCCATGACAAACGGCAGCTGGTCTCCACCTGGCTGTGCCTCCTCTCCCCTGGGCTGCGTCTCCAGGTCCTCGTAGTTGCTTTGCTTTCTGGTCTCCAAGAATTTGGCGACACAGTAAATGATGGAACCCAGGGTGTTCACCACGACGCCGGCAATGAATAGAGAGGTGGGCTCCACGTCGCTGAAGGCCACCATGCCCACCGTGATGGTGGCGATGCTCTTGACTACCCCCACGAAGCTGGTGGTCACGGCCGAGTTGATGTAGGTGCAGTGCAGGGTGGTGAAGTTCATAGCACAGCCGATCAGAACGCAGGCCAAGAAGATGCAGACCATCGTCGGGTCCTTCCAGCCGGGGAAGGCCCAGGCTTGGATAGAGTCGGTGCTGGCGAAGGAGAGGATGACGAGCAGCGGGGTGGCGGACACGGCGATGACATACTGCGCGGTGAGCGGCCCGTGCTCGGTGTCCGCGCTCGCCTTCTGGATGAGCACCAGGTAGGCGGCATGCACCAGCACCGCCAGCACTCCGGTAACGTATCCCATGGGGTCGCCGGTCAAGTCACCGGCTCCTGAAGCGCGCAAGGAGGACCGCAGAGCCCGAGAAGGAAAGAAAAAGACAAGACACCAGGTTGGCGCCGGTGGCTATCCACAGGGGAGACGCGTTGGGTTGGAAGGTAGACCCGGTTCCTGCCCCAACTCTGCCCACGGGCATAAAACGGCCAGTCAGTGCCCACTGTGAAGCAGGACGAGAGGTGCCTTCCCTGCTACATCCCCTGGGCACCCTGCCTACCTCTGTCCAGACAGAGGCTCGGGAGACTGCAGGTGCCCTCGGGGTAGTCACGGTGGCTCCCAGAGCTGGCACGGATATTACCCAGGTGCTTGGTATCCTTGCCGCCTCCCTGGGGCCCCAGAACAGAAAGGGACCCCTAACTAGTAGCTTCTAACCCCAGCAGGCTGGGCGCCAGGCGAAGAAGGACCTCCCTCCCCCCAAAAGGTTTCTCGCTCCCGCTGGCTCCCATCTCAGTTGGCCCAACCCATGTGGGTCTCAATCCAGCCCTTTCTGCCTCGGGCCCGCAGACCCGGTGCGGCTCCTGGGACCTCAAAATAGCCCGGATGGTCCCAGGTTTGCTCCCATCGCACCCCCCAGCCCCGCACCCCCACATCCAGCCCCGCGTGATCCACAGAAGTTCACTGACCCCTCCTTCCGGCTTGGTCTGGGGATTCCAGCTCCCGGGCTCGGGCAGCTCTCCCACCCCTCCCGGAGGAAGGAAGGGGTACTGGGGTGGTGGGGAGGACCGCACAGGGTGAGGCAGGGGCGGGGGTAGAAAACCAGGAGGGGGTGGGGTGGGGTGGGGTGGGGGATCTGAAGGAGTGGGCCGAGGTCGGGGGAAGGCTCCTCTGGGTCTCAGAAGTCGCATTTTCGAACCAAGCGACCACATTCAGAGCTCTCCGCCCGTCTGTCTCAGTCTCCCCAAAAGGACGTGAGAACGTTGCACTAGGCACCCCCGCGGTCTCTGCCCGTGAGAGGGGTGGACTGAGGGTCGGCGCGGGTCTGCTCACCTGCCAGGGCAGCGCCGCAGGTGGTGATGAGCACGGCAGCGAGCACCCCCGGCGAGGGCGCGCCGTTCTTGAGCACCAGGACACCGATGAGCATGGTGACCAGGGGCAGGCAGCGCTTGAAGACCACGTACATGGGCAGGCTGAGGCCACGCAGGGACCAGAGCGTGAGGCTGGACTGCAACGTGGAGAGCACTGCGACCCCCGCGAAGGAGCGTGCCAGGCTCAGGCCGAAGGGGGGCACGGCGATGAGCCCGAGGCGCCGCAGCAGCTCCAGGCTCAGCGCCGCCGTGGAGCTGGTCAGGCACTGCACCAGGGTCAGGAAGGAGAACTGGTAGCGGCTGATGAGGAACTTGAGCAGGATGTTGAGGGAGCCCGAGAAGACCCCGTGCGCGATGGCCACCGAGATGCCCAGCAGGCGGCCCCGGCACAGCTGCCGCATCGCGCCCGCTCCGCCGCACCCGGCGGTGTAGGAGCTCCGGGACCTGCGGGAGGAGAGCAGGGAGGAGAGCCGGGAGGAGCGGAGCGCGGGCGGCGGGGGCGCCAGCCCCACGCCGCGGGCGGAGGGCAGGGGGCGCCGGCTCAGCTGCGGAGCGCAGCTCCAGCCAGGCGTCCTGGCGGCTCGGCAGCTCCGCGTCCGACTGCCCCGCAGCTCCCGGGAGGCAGGGACGGGGGCGGGAGACTCCGAAAAGTGGCAGGGGTGGGGGGGCTGGTCTGAGAGGAGTGGCGGGAATCCTAGCGACAGCAATTTCTAAGTAGGTGACGAGCTGCGAAGGGTTGTGTCCCGCGTGGTTTCACCGCCAGCGAATACACTCTGCGGCTGGAAGCCCGGGCAGCCGCCGCAAGCGGGACCCGACCGGCGCCCCTGGGCACCCGGCGCCCACTCGAAGGGTCTCTCAAGGCGCGGACCCCTCTCCTCCCGCAGTGCCAGCTGCTCCGGCTCGCCCCTTCTTCCCGGCTCCGAGTCAAAGGACTCGGGCTGGGGGATCCGAAGCCCAGCTAAAGAACATTTTAGAAACAACAGCGCCCCGAGGTCGAGCACCGTTTATTAGCCGCAACAAGTGACAGCGCCCAGCCTCCTCCCTCCGCGCTGCGGGCGTTTTCCACCCACGCTCCCTCCTGGTGCAGCCGCTGGGTCCTTGTCCGGTTGCCGGCCAGGGAGGGGAAAACGCCGGTGCCAGCGGGCCGCGGAGTTCCCTGATGCTCTAGATTAGGGCGCTGCCGCCCCGACATTGAAGGAACCCACGGCCCCGGGACGCCAACCCGGCGTGCTCTAGGGCGCGAAGGCTGGTCCCTTCCGGCCCCGGGCACCGCGCACCCAGTCAACGCGCCATCCAGGGAAGGACCTGTAATTACGCACTCGGTTCTGGGGGAGCTTCTGGGCGCGCAGTGGCCTTGGGAGGCTATGAAGCTTCGGGGCGGGGGCAGGGGCACGTGTTCCAAGCGAGGCGAAGATGTGAACTGAGCGACAGAGCAGAAACTAAGTCTCCAGAGCGAGTAGCGCCTCTTGGTTCCAGAGGAGCGCTTGGGCGACGGGGCCCCGGAGGGGGAGGGGAGCGCGGGACCGCTCCGGAAACTTGGGGGCGTGAGGTGGGGCAGGCACCGGGCGAGAGACCGAGCCGAGACCAGGCGTGGCTTTCTGTGGGTCCCGGGAACCTACCGCAGCCTGCGGGACCGCGGTGAGCCACTTCGGTGAGCAGGACAACCTCTGCCTCCCACCTCCCGGGATAGGGCACCTCTGCGCCCCGCAGAACTTGTAAACTGTTTACTTCCCATTTGGCTAAGAGTAAAAGGAGATTCTCATTTCCTGCAGCCCAAAGACTTTCGTGACCCTTTTATCTGAATTGTGTACCCTGAAAAGTAACGCTCAGAGATGTAAACTTATCACTAGTACAGCTCGCTCAACAGAAGTCACCGTTAAAAGCCACAGTTCAGTTTTCGCGCTACTTAAAAATGATGGACTTGGTCGGGGTTTGGGTGCGAGGCAGAAGGCTGGGGACCGCAGCGCTCCGCCTCTCCGTTCGTGCACGTTTCTTATCCAGCCACGCCCACCGGCATCCCAGCCTCCTAGCCTTTAAATTCTGCACGACCTTGCCCTAACACACACGATCCGTTTCTCTTGCGGTTGCTTTGCTATCCCCTCCCTCCATATCTCCACCTCTGTGCCGAACGCGGCACTTCCAGCCCAGATGGAAGACGCGGTGACTGCCGCAGCCGAAAGATAAGTTACACCTGGGCAGCACTGCGGCCCTTCACCGGGCCGGCTGTGTGTGTGCCGGGAGCTCCATTCTGCAGGAGAGAGCGTGGTCTCCAGCAAACCTTCAGAGCCTGCGCTGAGCCCCATGTGGGGAACCTCCCTGCCTCCCACAGGTGGGCACTCAAGAAAATGTTTTCCAATGGTCCACTATGCCAACTTTCCAGGAATAACACTGGAAAGCATTACAGTGAAACCCGCGCTTCTGGTGCCTTGGGGAACTCTTGGTTTTTGTTGCTAAAAGCTGTGGTTACACACTATTGGCTTTTCAATGACTCTGTTTTTCAAATGTCGATTTTTTTTTTAAGGAAATAAGGAAGTTTGAAGCAACAGTTCAAATTGTGTTTATGTGTGCAGTATAAGCATATACTCAAAGTACACTCAGATAAAAAAAAACTCTCCGAAAATTAACTTTTGAAAGCCGTCAGCAAATAACAGATCTCTGCTTCCGGGGACCATTGCAATTAAAGGATGGTTGCTTTAAGCCATCTTAAGTGAATGTAATAAAGAACTGTCTGCACAGAACTAGTTTTGGAATGATTCATTTCTGCCAGCAATTATAATTGCTTCCATTTGTGATATGAACATTAGGTAAAAGATTTGGGGCTGATTCAGCTATCTTACCCTTCTCATTTAGGCAAGAATATTTCGTTTAATATTTGAAATCTACATTGGCATGAAACAGAATACATTTTCTCTACTTTATTGCATATAATTATTTTCCATTAGGACTTTCATTAAAAAAAGACTTTCATTTAAAAAAAAAATTAACACCACCTCCCACACCAGTTACTAGCTAAGCTCCCAAAGAAAAAGGAGAGAAATAAGAATACTGTGTTTAGCAAAGATAATTTAACAAGAATGTAGATCTGAAGGTCAAAAAGCTATTTGACCTCCTGGTGTCAAGGTATCAAGGGTCTAGATTCACCTTCGATTATCTCTGGAGCTACTCAATAACTATTGATGACATTACATAAATTCATTCAACAAACACACAGAGCAAGTATTTTGTGCTACACAGTCTGTTAGCACCGGTCTCAGTGCTTAGGATTCACAGGTGGAGGTGAGGCAGCACAATGACGCCCATGTAGCACTGGGCACTTGTGGCAGAGACAGGGCCGCGCTGAGGAGGGCAATCAAATCAGCCTGACAGGGGTATCAGATCAAGTTTCCTGCAGAAGGAAATATGGTCTTATTTCACTGTGCTTAATTATTAAAATAACACATGCTCATTATAGTACATAAAAAGAAATCAAACTTTATAAATAAGTGAACATGCTATTTTCAATGTTCCCCATCCCCAACCCCATACCAACCCCACCACATAGAGCTGGCTACTGTTAAGATTTTGGTGTAAGCTATTCACTTTTTCTTGTATATATATTTATACATATTTAAATCCCTCTTTTGAAAAGACAAAATTTAGAATATAATACACATTTTTCTGTAAGTTGCTATTTCTAACAGCATATTGTGGTAACCAGTCAGTCCCCAAAGATCTCCCACTTCCTAGTATTCACACACTCGGTTAACCCCTCACACACTGTGCCGTGGTTCGTCTGTGTAACCAGTAAAATACAGGAGAGTGATGATGTCACTCCGAGACTAGGTTATAAAAGACCGAGGCTTCCATCTTGGATTTTCTTTTCTTGTGTCACTCAGTCTGGGAGAAGCCAGATGCCATGCTGTAGGGATGCCCAGCCTATGGACAGTCCCCCGTGGTGTCTTTGAGGCCTGCTGACAATCGTGTGAGTGAATTTGGAAGCTGATCCGTTAGCCCTAGTTGAGCTTCGGATGTCCGTAGACCCAGTGACAGCTTATCTGCAATATCATGAGAAAACCTAAGCCAGAACAACTCAGCTAAGCCACTACTAGATTCCTGACCTATGGAAACTGTGAGATAGATAAATGTTCATTGTTTTAAGCTGCTAAATTTTGGAGTGATTTGTTCCACAAACAGGTAATGAATATACATATCAATAGAAATATATTTTCCCATGCCAGGCCTTGGTCTTAGTCTTTTAAATGACTCTTCTGTAGGAGAAGCTTTCTTCTGTAGACAGGTACCTAGGTTTTACCAAGCAACGATGTAATGAATATCCTTGAACATTTGTACCTAAAATGCTTCTGTAATTATTTGTGGGAGTTAGGGTGGGGATGAAAATGGAGATGGGAGCAGGGATTGGAGAGCAAAGCAGGGAATTCTAAAACTGGAACTATTGGGTCCAGTGGTAATTTTAAATCTTATATATCAAATTGCTTTGCAAAAAAAGTATCTAACAGTGCTTTTACTTTAACTACGATTGAATATTATCAATATTTTACATTTGCCAAACTGATAAGCATAAAATGGGATTTCATTTTAATTTGCATTTCTTTGTCAATAAGAAAATTCTAAATATCTTTTTTGAAGTATATTAAATATTTGCACTTCTACATATGAACTGTCTGTTGATAAAAATGAACAAACTTTTATGTTATCAATTCTGGATAACCATTTATTACAGGTGCTGCAAACATATCCTTCCAATACATCTTCTTTTAGCTTTGCTAATGGTATATTTTACTATTTTAATTTTTGTATGCTGTCAATCTTTTCCTTTAGTCATATCACGTGACTTTCAAACAATGTAAGAATTTGCCAAGCCATGCGCAGGACAGTCCAGGCAAATGGACTAACTTGAGCAAAGAGAGAAATGAAAACGTGCATTATTTACCGGGGAGTTTGTGAGCACCCCGGCGTTGCTGGAGCAGAAGTGTGTGACAATGTGGGGAGAGAAGCAGACCTTGGACGTCTGCTTACTGAGCTTGAACTTTTTCTTGTAGGCAATCCTAGACACAGAGAAAGGGTTGACACTGAAATTGATGTTATCAGATTGCATTTTAGATCCGTCTCCCACAGCCGGGTTGCAGAGGATGGCTCCCCACGGACAGAATGAGAAACACACGCATCACTTAGAAGCTGTTGTGATGGTCTAGAGAAAAGCTCATGATGGCCTGAAGTGGGGCAGTGGTGGTGGGATGGAGGGGAAGAGATGAATGCAGAAGTATTTGGGGGGCAAAAGGGACGAGGCTTAGTGGTCTATTTGATGTGTCTTGGAATGGAGAAGTGGGAAAAAGGGAAGGAACAAGGATGGCATTCAGGTCTTTAGCTCGAGTGCCCTGGTGGGACAGTACTGGCAACAAAAGAACAAGCACGTGCAGGAGAAGTTGGTTTAGCGAGCAAGATGAGTTTGGTTAGAACATGAGTGCAAAGACTTGTGGGAGACTCAGGTGGAGAAAGTAGGAGAGGCAGATTTGGAAGTACTCAGTTAAAAACATTTAAGTAGATTACCTCATACAAGAGGCACGTTAAGTAAGATATTAATGAGTTAATTTTTGGAAGAGCCAAATCATAGCAAAGATATGCAGTTAAAAAGCGTCAAAGAGGGTGACAGACCTTGGGCGGGGAAGTCATTCCAGACCCAGAGTCAGCTTCATGGCTCTTTCGACTTAGAAACTCAATTTTGTCAGTTTTCTCAGGAACGATCAGGATCTGGTCACCAGAGAGTTGTGTCTATACTATTTCTCAGTGGGCCGATTTCTGCTATTCCGAGGAAAAGGAGGCCATGTGGCAGGACCAAGGGTTGGGATCCAGTCATAGCAGGTTTCAAATTCCAGCTCCACACTTCCTGGGTATTATGACTCCTGAGAGCCTTCGTTTCCTTGTCTGGAAAAGTAGGAGGGCTTCCTTGCAGGGCCCTTATAAAGATTAGAAGGAATAACATAGAAAGCATCTCCCATGGCGCCCAGATCACAGAAGGTGATCAGTGACCTGTGTTCCCTTTTCCAGCGCTCACTCCGTAGCGCTGTGTGTGTGTGTGGGGTGGGGGGGCAGGGGGAGCTAAGAGCTCAGTAGCCACAAGACAGATGCACTTTCCCGGCCTAGAGGGAATGACTCTTGTCCTCTTAAAATTCACAGGCTGCTTGGCTTGTGAACTACCAAGAATTCAAAAATCTTGCCCATTCTCTTTCAGAAGAGAATCCAGCTCCTCCCCCTTTAGTGCTCTAGTCTAGTTTTTCCAATCTCCAGGGAACCCACTGGATAAATGTTCACCCACTCTCGAGTATATTGAGAGACTCCAAGAACTTAAATATTATAAAGTTAGTATTTTAGACATCTCTGACATCTCCAAAATAGAGGGGGGGAGGGAATAAATCAAGAAAGACATTAGTTTCTAAATCACAAATATTTGTCTCAAAAGACACATGGTAGATTCTTTACATAAAATCTCTTGCATTCTAAAAGGAAAATAAGTCATTTCAATTAATTGTAAGTATGATCTGGATTAGGTATTTTTACAGGTCTGTTATAAATTCTGCTGATACAGAGAATGCCCAGTGTGAACCTGCTTTTATTGAGCCAACTTGGTGTGATGCCAGTCGTTCTTGCAGAGGGAGGCAACAAGAAACAGCTCTATGAATCTCATCATCATGACAGCTCGAAGGGTGGGTTTGAGCTCCTTACTCCTTACAATGTATTCATGCTAAGCAGGGTCTTCTTTACGGGCTTCTCGAAAACAATTAGTATTGATTTATCTTAGCACTGAGCAGAACTGTATTTTCCCTGAGTCCATTCATTCACTTAACAAATATTTATTGAGCACCTTCCATGCACTAGGCATGATGCTAGGGCCAAGCTGAGGACCAGGACAAAGTTGTGCCTTGAGGCCTTCCGTATTGAATTCTGTTCTTGACCAGGCTTCCCATTGATGCTGCTGGTAGCAACTGTCTAGGGTTCTGAGGTTTACATGTTCAAGCCCTGCTCCTGGCTCCACTTTGGCTCCTTTTGTTCTATCTTTTATGCAGTTTTGTTTTTTTGTTTTGTTTTGTTTGTGTGTGTATATGTGTATTTTTGTAAGCGGTACTCATTTTTTTCTGGAACAAGTAAACAAAGAAATATGTAAATTAGATAATATACATATAGTTTAATTTATTTTTGTTCTGATCACCACAGTATATTTTGCTCTTTAAAAATTCTCAATAACTTGTTAAAAATTTAATGATAATTTTTGCCATTTATAACATTTCATTTTAATATTATATAAAAACATAAATGTTATGCAAAGTTGTTTGTTTTACTAATTTTTCCCTTTTAACCTACTGTTTTACAGGTCATCAACACCCAGAGATTTTTCAGGGAGATGCAGGGAGGCCGTGAAAAGGATGATGGCATTCTTTAGGGCCCACCAGCTTAGGACCCTGGCAGGACCTAAAACATTCTGCCCAGTAGTCAGTTTATTTCCTGTTGTTGTTTTAAACACTTGATAGAAGGGAAGCAGGAAGAGAAAAATATAGGGTCATGGTACAAGGCCTGAAAACATTTGAATAACTAAAAAAAGAAAAAAATAAGCTCAATTGATAACATTCCAGGTTTTTAAAGCACAGCGCCAGTCCCTGAGCGAGCCGCACAGATTATGTGTCAAACATGTAGCAGATGCACAGTAAATAACTGCTAAACAAGTTAAAACTAAATCAAAGCTACATCTACATTACGTCAGTGTCGTATTCATATACACCCCACACCAGAAAGAGCAATCTTGCTGGGGATGTCATAAAATGACAGATGATCAAGAGATGCAGTTTATTCTGATTTTTATCAGCAGCGATTATATTTTACATCAAAAAAGACAAATTAAAAATCAAATATGCCAAGTAACCTATGGATCTCCCATATTTTCATTCATTTTATAATACAGAGGTTATATTTTAATGGATTCTATAAGATATACTATAACATCAATTATGCCTTAGAATTTTAAGAAATATGGCTTATGTATGAGGCTTAAATCGTGAGCCAAAGTCTTTATCAGCTGCCTCAAAACTGGTTCAGAGTAAATTTTTAAAATTTGAAATCTGAATGCATGTAAAGGCATAATGACTATGTTATCGACAGTCAGTTTATTTCCTGGTAAGCAGTTCTTCGGCCGCCATTCTCTGTTTCTGACCACAGCAGTTCGTCTCAAGCGGGCACGGTAAGGCAAACAGGCTCATATATCTTTATCGTTTCGTCCCAAGCACAGTCGGCCACCTAGAAAACAAGAAGGAACACAATTTACAGAACTTAAATACTGACAGCAAGAGCCTAAGTCATTTAGAGTGGAGCAGATCATGAACTAGTAAACGTATCTTCCAAAAGGACGAACACAGGGTATGTTTTTGACAGAAGGTCTATTTTCCTTTTCTAAGACACATTTCAGGAATTGTCTCCAATTGGCTAAAGATGCCTGTAAAGATTTCCCCCCTCTCCGCCCCTTCCCCACCACAGAGCTACATAATTTCCCATCCCTCCTGAGCTAAATGTTGGAAAGACGTACTCCTCAACTGTGAACAAAGGCACTGTGCTAGGTGTTGTGGGGATGGAATGGAGATGAAGTACAGCTCTTGACTTCAAAGAACGGCTCATTCATTCAGTGAAAAATGTTCTAATAGAGACTTTCCTAGGAGGAACTTTTGAATCCAACTGTGAAGTAAGAAGATTTCACAAATGCCAAGGTGTTCGCACCAGCCCTCTTTTGGGGCAGACGGGAGAGGCAAGGACATTCGAGTCTAAAACACCACGTTAAAACGTGAAGGGAAAAAAGTCACTGGTGCTCAGGAACGGTGAGTTGAAAACTTGGTGAGTGTAATGTCTCAGGGTATGATTAATATATAAAATCAATTGTATTTCTACATGCTACCTAGAAAAAATTTTAATAAAAATTTTAAATCCATGTACAATAGCACCAAATAAAAAATACTTAACAGCACATTTAACAAAAGACATGCAAAGTGTCCACTTTAAAAGCTAAACCATTGCTGAGAAAAATTAGAGAAGGCCTAAATAAGTGAAGAAATATATACACCATGTTCACGGGTTCAACTTTGTTAATAACTTAATTCTCCCCCCAAATAATTTACAATTCATAATCCCAGTAGGCTTTTTTTATAAAAATGAACAAGGTGACATTTAAAGTTTATACAGAATGTAGAGGACCTAGGGCAGCCAAAAGAATGTTGAAAAATAACAAGAAAGTTGTAGTATTTATACCACCCACCTTAAGATTTACTACAGTAATCAAGACAGTGAGGGCATACTAACATATTGATATAAGGGTATACAAGCAGATCAAAGGAAAGAAAGAGAATTTAGGAATAAACCCCACACTTGGACAACCGCTTTTCAACAAATGCACTAAAACCACTCAATAGGGGGGAAGGTCTTTTCAACAAATGGTCCAAGAACTGGATATCCATATGAAAAAAAACGAACTTCAACTCCAAATTCACACCATAAACAAAAATTAAGCTGACATGGATGGGCTATAGTCCTAAATATACAAGCTAAAGGTACAAAACTTTTAGGAAATAAAAGAAGAATGTATCCTTAATCTGAAGGCATGTAAAAATTTCATAGTCAGGACACAGAAATTTATAATAAAAAATTTGATAACTTAGACTCAATAAAAAATAAAACTCTTGCTCATCAAAAGACACTATTTAAAGAAAATAGGCAAGCCACAGAGTGGGAGCAAACATTCACAAAACATACTTCTGACAAAAAACTTGTATTTAGACAAATGAGGAACTACTATAACCCAGTAACCAAAGACAACCCAATTAGAAACGGGCAAAAGACTTTGTTAACAGACAAACTATGATACATGAGTGACCAATAAGCACATGAAAAAGTGTTCAACATCATTAGATATCAGGGAAATGCAAATAAAAGCCACAATGAGATACCACTACATACTCATGAGAATGGCTAAAATTAAAGACAGACAATGTCAAATGTGAGCAGGGATGTACGGCAGCTGTACCACTCACATACTGCTGGTACAACCACTGCTGGTACAACCACTGCTGGTACAACCACTCACATACTGCTGGTACAAAACTGGCTGTTTTCTTTTAAGGCTAAATATATGTCTATCCGTAGACACAGTAATTTCACTCCCCAATGCTTATCCAACAGAAATGGAAGCATGTTTATGAAACAGTTCATACAAGAAAGTCCATAGCAACTTCATTCACAATAGCACAAAATTAAAGACAACCTGTAGTGTAAGCCCTGACAGTTAGCTTTTCTTTGGGTAATGTCAAGTGCCTGACAAGCTTTGACTGAGAAGGCATACACTCCAGAGAGACATCTGATTCAGCAAAGGCTATCTCAGATAAACACACTGTCAGTCACACAATAGATATGTGTAATCCCTGAAGTGCCTTGTCCATTCTAGGTCCTATAAGTAATAAACTTTTTTCTTCAAAGCTTCCTAATGTTTCTTGCTGAAGGGCATACAGTGATCACAATGAAAAACCACAAGGTTTGGTCAGTCATAACACTGGTTTATTTCTTTATTTTTAATATATTTTATTGATTATGCTATTAGAGTTGTCCCATTCCCCTCCTTTATTCCCCTCTACCCTGCACCCCCTCCCACTCACATATCCCCCCCTTAGTTCATGTCCATGGATCATACATGTGAGTTCTTTGGCTTCTCCATTTCCTATACTGTTCTTAACCTCCCCCTTTCTATTTTGTACCTACCATTATGCTTCTTATTCCCTGCACCTTTTCCCCCATTCTCACCCTTCCCCACTGATAACCCTCCATGTGATCTCCATTTCTGTGATTCTGTTCCTATTCTTGTTGTTTGCTTAGGTTGCTTTTGTTTTGTTTTTAGGTTCAGTTTTTAATAATTGTGAGTTTGTTGTCATTTTACTGTTCATAGTTTTGATCTTGTTTTTTTCTTAGATAAGTCTCTTTAACATATCATATAATAAGGACTTGGCGATGATGAACTCCTTTAACTTGACCTTATCTGAGAAGCACTTTATCTGCCCTTCCATTCTAAATGACAGCTTTGCTAGATAGAGCAATCTTGGATATAGGTCCTTGCCTTTCATGACTTGGAATACTTCTTTCCAGCCCCTTCTTGCCTGTAAGGTTTCTTTTGAGAAATCAGCTGAGAGTCTTATGGGCACTCCTTTGTAGGTAACTGTGTCCTTTTCTCTTGCTGCTTTTACAGTTCTCTTTATTTTTAATCTTGGGTAATGTAATTACGATGTGGCTTGGTGTGTGCTTCCTTGGGTCCAACTTCTCTGGGACTCTGAGCTTCCAGGACTTCTAGAAATCTATTTCCTTTGCCAGATT
>PVKM010033271.1:0-16049 GCA_004027735.1 Carollia perspicillata
CAGTCTTCCCAGAAGTAGTTTTCTGTACATTTTGTTCTATTTCATGCTGCTTTCATCACCATTTTTTTCTTTCTCCCTCAGAGTTTGTAAAATATTTTAAAGCCTCTGGTGGGTTAGGTAGGTGTTGTGCTAATGAGGGATAAATACAAAAACAGTTGATACAATCTGTACCTTACAGGAATTTTAAATTTAGCAGAAGAAATGACTATAGTCAGCTAAAATGTAGGACATGTGATGATGAACCATTGGAAAGGATGGTTTTTATTTACATTTTCTCTCAAGTTAACAAGCAAACAAATTGCTACTCACTAAACACATGCCACCTTGCAGGCCTCACTAGTTTCACATACAAAGTTCAAGGTTAAGCCTGTGAGGCCTGCTCTGCTGTTTGCTTAATTCGCTACAATTTCTTGCATTGTGTCACAATGTTATAAATATCTGTCTCTCAAGACACTGTACTTTCTTAAAAAAAAGTTTCCCATATAATAAATTAAAAATATGTCTATCCAGTCTTTTTTTAGATTATACAAACCAATAGTCTTAGATAAAGGGTAATGCAAGCAATAAATCAGGAAGAAAACAGTAAGGCCTCTGATTTCCCAGGCTCCCAGTGAATTTCTCAGAATAATGTAGTAATGAATTGTGAAAAGAAAATTAAGATGGTCCCCAGCTCCTCCCAGGGGGGAGTAGTTCTTAACATTCGGAGGACCGCGAATGACCATTAAAATCTCATGTAGACAACCGGTGAGTACACCCAGAATGCATGAACGGTGCTGAGAAGGGCTCTCTGACGGTCTGTCTTCTCTGGCCAACACTTAAAGCAGACAGTTAGGGAGAAGCTTCATTAGACATAAGGAACCTGGGTAATTAACGTGTCTCTTCATTTAAAACATACAAACAGAAAAGAAAGAGAATTACAAGAAATGTGAGGGTTTGCGCGATTTGAGGCATGCTATAACCTACATCTGTCTTGAGGATGAAAATACAGCAGAATGTTGAAATCTTGCCAGGAGCATTGCATTCAAACACAGGGCAAGCGCTGAGGACACCCTTTCGTGTGTGCATCTGCCGATCCGTGCACGTGCGCGCCCCGCACGCACTGATGACGCGCCTAAACGGGCCTCCACAGTCAGAAGGCACACGGGGAAGGCAGCCTTCATTGCTAGTCTGATGCCTTGCTTTTGTTTTGGTTTAGGCCTAAAGGCCCACTTTTAACTGAGAAGTGTTTTTCAGTTGGCCCTGTCACAGAACCGAGGACCCAGGCGCCGGGTCATCTGTGGGAGCTCAAGACCATTTGTGCTGTGGAAGGTTCACAGCCACCTTGTGCTGGTTTCTTTTACAAGTTCTAGTAATCAGCAAGCAAGTGAAACCACAGCTTATTTGGGTAAAAGTCTGAAGTACTGCTTATGCTGAGTCTTCCTCAATTTAGTTCTTCTAAGCCTGGTTTGTAACAACATCTCAGAAGGTTTCATGCCTTCCCAAGCTAAGGCTTCCAAGAAGTGAAGTGTTCCCGGCATGTTACCACTTCTACCACCAAGCAATGGGCAGGGCCCTCCCTTCGACTGCTCTTCTCAATCAGTTAAAAGCTCGGTCCTACTTACCTATAATGTATCATGTAGAGAGAAACATAGGTGGACTTTAGCTGATGACATCTTTATTCCTGTTTAATTTTAAATTTCACATCAGGCCGTTTCACCTGTCGCAGTAAAAGGCTGTTGCCCGCTGTGCTATCTGAAGTACTCGGGCAGTTGAGTCTCTTTCTGTTCAGTCAGACCTTTAATTACTAACTTTTACTAATTTGATATATCACCTTTGAGCCCAAATGCCACGGCCGGGACTGGGCGAGGTCTCCAGTGGGTCAGCCCAGGCGCTGCACCAGTTTTCAGATGAACCGGAAGGAGCCCGGGGTCTTTACTCACCAGCGAGTGAAAAAAATCCCAGGACACAGAATGAGTTCGCTCCTCTGGATGTCGTAAATTCAGAGACTCCCATAATCACCAGGAGTATTTATAAAAATTAGAAGTTTCCCATTACGGGAATACCTGCCTTTTCATTCTGAAACAGTACGGCAACTGCGTAGGCTGGTCTGCACTCGCTGAGTTCACGCCGTGCACATGCGCCGCCTGCAGTGACACCCAGGCGTCTGCGACGAGACGGCCCCCGACCCTCCCGTGGAATTTGCCCACTCGTTCCCTCGTATGAACCAGAGACATGAGTGAAGTCCCCAGATTAGCGCCTTCCTTCAATTTCCAAACTTCAGGATAATTTACAGGTTTGCTTCACAGTTAGACCACTTCCTCCTCTTTCTACTGCTGTAGACCCGAATGTTCCCTTTGAGGAACTGCCAAGTCCTATGCCAAACAAAATAAATTCCATTTTGCCATGTGTTAAGCATAACTTTGATGTCGTGTATTTTATTGTATTTCATTTACTAAACATTGGTAGTCCATTTATGGTAATTCTGTGTTGAACATGGCAAGTGATTTGCCAGTAGTTCTGAATTATATGAAAGCATATTTGTAAAAATTAAATTAACTGTGAGGTCTGTTACTACAAAATCAATGGGGAAAAAAATAGCCTCTTTCACACCAGAACAAAACCTGCACACGAGAGCAGCAGCAGAGTGAAACCCCTCCCTCATTCCCTGCCTCCGTGCATGTTAGGGTTTTGCCCGGTTTTGCTTCCATTCACTCATCTCTCCCTCCCACTCCTTTGCGGGAATCTTGGTTATGCACTCTGCAGCGAGAGTGACAGTCGGTGGGTAGACCTGTCAGTCAACCACATTTGAACTCACTGAGCCACTGTAGCTCTTCCACACCAGTGACAATCTGATGGTCAGGTCGCTAAATCTTGTGCCTGTTGGTGCCTTTCAACAGGCAGCGTGGCACTCTGGTGTTTCAAAATCAGAGGTCTGGTTTTATTCTTGGCAGCGTATTCTTCTCAAAATAGGAACATGCTGGAGTTCTGTGTTAGCTCATCAGGGAAGGTGGAGAATGAGGTGAGAACCCACGAGAGGTAACAGCCAGAGGCCCTGAGGGGGCTCAGTATGGACAACAGGCATGTTAACCACTCCTCCACCTAGAGGTCCGGCCCAGCTGTCGGCAGTGCTCCCCAGATAAAAAGCTGGTGTGAAGGATCGCTGTGGTGAATCAGATAGTTTAGCCTTAATCCACCCCACCCTGTAATCTTCATCTTCCTGCCGTTAGGAGTATCTCTGCAGGCAAAGTTCCGCTGTGTTTCTCCTCAGTTCTGTTAGTCTCAGATGTGCAGGGGCTTCCATGTGGGCACTGGGAGACCCATGAGACACGTTTAACCTGCCCTTAGGAAGGAAGTTCCAAGACACAGGCTCGATTTTATCCATCCAGAGTGCTCACATTCAAAATTCAGGCCACGGGGGATGGGCTTTTCCCCATTTCCTCAACTGTGGCATCAAAACAGAGACCTCCTGTAAACTTTACACACATTCCCCTTGATTTTCGACAGCCATAAATACTGTTCTGAATTTTGTGTTTCTTGTGCTCTTGGTTGATTTTCTCTTATATATTTTTATGAGGTAGCGCATCAGTGTGCTTTTCTACTGGTAGTGTAGGGAGTTCCCTTTCCATACACTTCTTTGTCAACACAGTATTGTCAGCCCTTAATTTTTGTGGATATAAATTGTATTGTATTTTGGGCCTAATTTGCATTTCTCTGATTCTCGATGAGGGAGTTATTACCTTAATAATTCCTGTTCCCTTGGGCCTCAGTTTAGGCATCACCTAGTCTCTGTAGCTGGCCTTGACTCCTGTAAGTTTGGTTGACTGTCATATTTGAACTTGTAGCTCTATGCCCATACATTTATCCTTCCATATTGTAATGGTCTGTTTATTTGCCCGCTTCCCTTGAGATTAACAGAGCCTCCTAGAAAGGTGGGGGGACTCTTTGTTCAATACGATATCCTCCGAGTATCAGAGCGTGCTGGTACTTAGTAGATACTCAGTAAGTGCTTGTTGAGTGAGTGACATCCTCCACTTAAATGCAGTGCCCACATGTGGCAGCCACGTTAACTGAAATTGTCTGGAAAGAGTTATATTTATATTTTAAGGCTCATTTTCCATTGTTATTGATTTTCTGTGTCCAAGGATGGCCATCATGACTAAGTGTAGATTTTAAAAGCGGAGCTACAGTTTTGCTTCCCAAGTTTAATTCTAGTTCCAGTGCTGTCTCTAACTAGCTAGCTTTTCTGGCATTAATTTCCATCTTTAAGAAGAGCTTCCATCTTCTAAAATAAGTTTGGGTCACTTCTGTCATATTCTGTTGATTTCATTGCAGCTAATGGTTCAGCCTCCTGCATATAGTGTTATACATTAGCTTTCCCAAGACTAACATTCATACACATTTTGGTTTTTTGCTGTAGACATTTTCAAGACAGCCAAATAAAACACTGGTTTAAGAAACTGAGTACCTGTATGAAATCCACTGAGTCTCTGTAGCTCGTGGCAGCCCCGGGCACACTACTTCCCCAGGCAGTAGAACTTCTGGCGGGCTCCGTTGTATTGGCGCTCTCATCCCCAAACTGATCTTGTACTTGACCTTGTCATGACCTTGGGCCTGCAGCCTCCCAGAGCCTCAGTTACTCCCTCTGGGATATGAAGAGCATCCTGGTGAATGGAAAGAGGGGTTTCGGTTACCCAGACAAACAATATCTATAGAAATAAACCCAACTTTTATAGAACAGGAGGGTGAAGGGGCAAAAATGTCCAGTGGTGATCTTAAAGCTTTGGAGCGAGCCTGCGTACCCTTCTCCCTGAAGCCTGTGCAATGCCACGGTCATTTAATGAATATCGCCACTGTGGGGGCCCCCATGTTCAGACAGAGAAGGACTAAGTAAGGCAGAGGGACAGGTGGCACTTCCTTCTGGGTGATGTCGGCATGTGGATGCAGATGCGTGTGGTATGTGCATGCGTGTGTGTCTACACACCCGAGCTTTCCTCTGTGGCAGTTGTGCTGTGTCGTTGGCACGTTTTTCTAGCATCTTCTTACCCATTCTGATGGTGCAATGGTAGGTCTTGGTAGGGAAGCGAGATCTTTCTTTTACCAGAAAGCCCTTTTCTAGTGCTCAAATTAAGTCACAGCAGAGCGTAGCAAGGACTGGGCCTGGCGGGGCGGGGATGGGGGCGGCAAGCTTGGGAAGGAATTCCTGCAGCAGCTCACCTGTTCCCGCTCTTCATCCCCACCAGCCCAGGCATGTACATTTCAGAGTAGCCAAAATGTTTTTTAGCAAAAAGAATGTGTTAACCAAAAAATGAGACAGCCCTCAAGCCAACTGCTCTGTCCAAGCTCTTAGGAGGAGAGGAGAGCCCTCATGCCCTTGGCCCCAGGGCAAAGGCTGCTGGGCCAGCGCGTTGCCTTGGTGTGTACTGCCTGGCCTCTAACCTACTTTATTTTCCAACAGGACATTGACGGGCAGGCGCTCCTGCTGCTCACTCTTCCGACAGTGCAGGAATGCATGGAGCTGAAGCTGGGGCCTGCCATCAAGTTATGCCATCAGATCGAGAGGGTTAAAGTGGCTTTCTACGCCCAGTATGCCAACTGACTCTACCCTTTTGGTGATACAGCATCTTGGGAAGGTTTTCGGAACTGAACTTTTATTTTTCCCAGGCACACAAGATGCTTCACACGCAGTCACTGGAAAGCAGGAAGCACGAAGGATCTGCTTCCTCCACCAGCCTGTTTCACAGTTCCCTGTTTTTCAGGCACACACCAGGACCACAGCAGTGGCCTCTGGGGGGTGTAAATTAAAGTTCTCTGTCAGACCCTGTGGGATATGGAGAGCTTTTTTGTATGTCCACCTCTCGCCTTTCTCCCATCCCACACCAGGCAGCTTCCTTCGAACAAGGCTCTAAACCAGGGCCCATGTCTCTGTGAAAACATCTGAAGGTGCAATTGGTATCTTTTTCCCTGTGACCAGGGAGGTTGCCTGGCTGGTAGTTGGTGTCCTAATCATTCTCAGGCGCATTTGTACATGCTTCTTTCACACCGGTACACGTGTGGCTCTGGCTGTGTGGCTGTCGCCACAGTTCCGATCTTGGCGGCAACTCATTTCTCAAACGCAGCTGTAGGCGATGCTTCAGGATACAGTGATAGAAAGATGGGCTATACCTGCATCGTCTGTCAGAGGTGCCTTTTAGGAGCGACGGGGCGAAGGGAGGGGGCGTGTCACTGCAGTGAGACAGTTCTTCATGAGTAATGGACCAGAAAGGACTTGGATTGGCAGGTTCTTTTCTGGAATTTCAGATATCTCTAATGTTCTCATTTAATTGCAACCACATCAGGGAGGGACTTCTGTAGTCTCTTGGGAAATGTTGATATTGTATATTCAAGAAAAAGTTTAATTTCAGATAACAGGAGTGGGAAGAGATTTGAGACCAGCTTGTTACAAACCATCAACTTCCCCTCAGATTCCCTTTGAACGCCCCTCGCATTTGGTTCGGCGGTGGAACGCTCATTTACGGTAGGCCGGTGGATGCAGTGGGGTGAGCACGGGTCCTGGAGTCAGCCTGGTCTTCTCCTGGTGTGACAAAGACTAACTCTGTGGTCTTGGGCGACGTGGAGTCGCTCTGCACCTCCTTCCTACAAAGTGACGGATTGGAACACTTACGATGCGAGCGTGTGCGCACGTTGCCGCCCCCAGCCTGATCCTGCGAAGGGAGAGCCCAGATGGACCCGCCAAAATGAGGGCAAGAGGGCAAATGAAAACAAAGCGTGTCACCACAGCCTTCAACTCTGTCATTCCTGCAGCTCACTCTGGCTTCGAGGTTCTTAGGACACTTCTTGGGTGGTGGTCATCAAATCAGTGAAGTCATTTGCAGGAAGATCTGTGGCTCGGAGGATGGGCTGGGTCTTGTACCAAGCACTCCATGTGTGTGTGCCCCCGAGTGACCCAACAAATGTATATATTCAAACCCAAATGGACTATTATATTCTGTTACCATGGTGGCCCAAATACCTTTTTAAACTTACGCAAAGAAACCAGACCTTCACATTGTCTAGGAGTGAACACGAAGAGCAGAGGCTTCCCTTTTGTCCTGTAAGTACCTTGATCTTCTCACTGTGATCAGTCTCAACAATCCCAGTAACACTGTGTGGGGTGGGGGCTTACTAGCTTATCATGCTTCCGCTGCATTTCAAGGCAGGAATGTCAGATTTGGAAAAATTTAGTTACTAATGCTAGTCCATACTAACATTCTGTCAGTGGTCCAGATGAAAATGGAAAACAAATACTTCGTAGTTGAGACGTTTTTGTCTCCCTGTAGCTGATTTCTGCAGTCTAGTTTTAAACATTCGGCAAATGCATTTGCCCAGAGACCCCTGATGGAAGGACCTCTGTCCTGAGCTGTGCTGAGGGTGGACACCGTCGTAAGGAAGGACATACCTGTGGCAGTTCATGCTGGGCTCACAGTCCATTCTCTCCGAGTGAAAGTAATGACCCCTCTCGGTTTCGCTCCCCTGCCTTCTCAGCCATGTGCTTTTTGGCCTTAAATGCTTGGTCTTGTGCAGTTAAACTCCGTCCAAATGTTGGAAAGGGTATCCGTTTCAAGATCTTGGCATTCTCCCTGTGCTGACTCCTTTATGGTCCTTCACTGTGGCCTTTTCAAACTCCACTCTTTCTGCTGCATTCGAAACGGGAATGAAGGCTTGTGGCAGATACAACACAACCTTGTGCTTTCGGGACAAATGCCACTTTCTTGTTCCCTTTCAAAGAATAGCATGGAGGAAGAGATGCTACACTAAGATAGATCTTCTGGGGCAGGGGGTTCTCGGGAGCCTCCCCGAGGAGCAAGAAGGCCCCGCTCTGCAGCGCAGACAAGGCCTGGCCACCAGTGCTGGCGAAGCTTCCTGCTCCCCTTGGGCCCGCATGCCCGGGACTCGCCTCATCCTCGGCCTCTCTGTGCTTGCACTGTGTGTGCGTGAGGAGATGGCTGCCACTGGAAGCAGAAGGTGGTCAGCTCTGGGGGGTCAACATGAAGGTTGTCTCCTGCCATTCTATCCCCTGGCCACTCTGAGAGCCAAGATACATTTTAGGGCCAAGAAGATACTCTTACTCTGAGCATTGCCAACATCCTTCTGAACTTGGGTTCTCCAGGAATTTCCACGATGATGGGTATAACCTCGTGCCAGGAGCAGCTGGGCTACAGAATTGTAAGGTGGTGTTCATTTCTCTGCAGGAGTCACCTCTCACCAGTTTCTGTGTTAGAACTAGGGCCAATTTCCCAGGAACATTTTACTTTGTTGTTACTGTGGCTCTTAGGGCAGGAAATACTGATTTTGCACCTGTAACCACCTCATCCCCCAAACCACCACAGTCCCCAAGTCAAGTGTTTCTTGGTGAAAATATTCCTGCAGGCGATGCCCCTCCCTCCCCCTCTCCACAAACTGTGGTCTCTCTGGTTCCCCGATGATACCCTGGGACCAAAGTCCTGTCCTCTCTGTTCCTGGATCCTGCACACGCCATGCTCCCTGTTGTCTCCTGGGACAGCCACACAGTGTGCGTTCCCTCTCCTGGCCAGGCAGGCACCTTACAGTCTGGACCTGAAAGTGTGTATAACTTGAAAAGTAGAAGCACCTCCTCCAATGATAAAAGTCCATCACTCGATCCCGCTCAGAAAGTAATGGAGCTTGTTTCAGTCCCTGACTTCTTGACTTCACTTGTACTGTGTTGGGAAAGTACTCCACAAAAATGGAAGCCTAAGAAACTAAAAAGGGCAGAGTACAACTGGCATGACAGAACTTCCGTGCTTTTCGAAAAAAAATAAATAAATAAGACAAAGACCAGTTTCCTGTAGCATGGAGTTAGGGAGCGTGGAGAACTCATTCCTTACTTTTAAAATTAGGTTCATCAGATCAACGTCTGACTCGCACACGGTGTTTGAGCTGCACATCTCCGAGGCTCCTTCACCCTATCTGATCATATCTGAAAGATGGTTTCCTGTGTTTGCTTTGATTTGTTCCTGGATTAGTTAACATGACTCAAAACTAACACTGCCACCTCCGACCCTTACTGCGATCTCTGCCAGGTTGATTTCGGTCAGACTTTCAATGCTGGTCTCAGTTTCCTAACTCGTCTCACAGAACTTCGAGTGTTGCATCGGGCAGGTTCTGAGATTTGCCTTTTACCTGACACCAGTCGCCTTTTCTAAGAGCATTCCTCCCTTCGTTGTGGACGCACTAACTGGTTTCCACACTTCTTTTGTAGAACACCCATTCACATGTATTTCTGTATATAGGACTATGAAAACGGTCGTGTTATAGTCTTTCTTGTGGTCTGAACATCACTGTTGCTTTTGGTGAAGATGGTGAATGTAGGCTCCAGGTGCTCTGTTCTGTCTTTAGAAAGCTGTGATCGCGTGTGCAGTTATTTGAAGGGAAAAATTGTAAATTAAGGTATTGGTCATTTTTAAGAATGAACTTGTTGGAGAGTGAACATTCTGCCCATGTTGCTTTGGTGCAATATCTAAGTAGCAATTATTACAGTCCAATGATTCTTTTATTTAGTCACTGTCCTTTTCTGCTCAAGGGATTTCTCGAAATCGCTGTACTCCCTTTAACTCAGTCTAATTTTTCAGTTGATTGATTCTCATAGCTTTCATCACTAGAGTTGGTTTACCAGTATCCAAAACATGACATGATAAAATCGAGTTGGGCTGTTTTGCCTCAGTTCGTTTACCTAAAAATTGTAATTGCTGACCCCTGGTGCTGCCTTGGCTTTTGGTTGATAAATAACTCGACCAGTGTCCTGAGCTGCAGACTTCCCATCTCACTGCCTTTGTTTCAAACGGCCAGGACTTGGTACCAGTGAGTGTGTCGGTCTTGTCACATAACCAAGCAGAGTGGTGCTTCAGATGGGGTGAAGGGGGCATTGAGGAAAAAGTAAAGTTTTGGAACAAACTGAAAATCACCTTATGATGGGAAATTGGAGACAAAAATTTTTAATGACAAAAAGTAACCATCTCATCTGTTCATAATGGGAGCTAGCATGGTATCTGGAAGTGTAAACTGTCCCTAGTTGTGAATGTCAAAAGCCCTTTTACTGTTTTGCATTCCAATTTGAATAGTTTGTATTGCAATTTGATTCATATATCTTGTGTATGTTTAGGTGCGTAAAAGGGAAGATTTGGGGGTTTTACTTTTGAGCTGGGACCGAGGGCATGTCATTGGTTTGTTGTAAGACTATCTCTGTACATATGTTTTCATGTAAATAAATGAAAATCTATATCAGAGTTATATTTTAATTTTTATTCTAAATGAAAAATCCCTTTTTACTTGAAAAATTGTAAGCCACATTGTTAATAAAGTAAAAATAAATTCTATGGTGGTGTTTTTGCCTTTGTGTTGAAAGTTATTAATTATTTTTAGAGTTTGCATTAGAATTGATTTTTTTCTTTTTTCCTTGCCATGTGCTAAAACAACGTTACAGAGTTTTAATAACCGTGACTCTCAAAGTCCTGTGTTACCTTTCAGGGTCACCTGTTACCTCTGGACCATTTTATTCAAGAAACTTGTTTTTACTCTTTTTATTAAAACACCCTGCATCTTCACATGATTACCTCCAGCTTCCCCATTTTCAGTGGCTTTGTTCTATGATTACCTGGTGTATCAGTAGAAATACTACAAATTATGTCTTATGTCCACAAGAGCAGTAAGTAAAGAACCACCTTTGCACTCATCATTGCCCTCCAAGTGCCACCTGCCCTGTCACGGGGCAGGAGTGGGGCCGCTGGTCTCGGAGGCAGGTCACGCCCCTTTCCCCTCTGCCATGTGACTCCGGTAAGTTGACCCGGAGCCCTTAGGAAGGGGAAGGCCGGAGGCATTTAGGGAGAGGAGGTGGAGCAGTGCTGCACGTTTCTCCCAATCACATTCGCAAGCCTCTTACTGTACTTTTGCCCTGCTGACAAGTTCTGCATATAGAAATTTTTGTTTCGTTTTTAATGATGGAAGCTTTTTTTCTTAGTAAAACTTTCATAATGAAAGGAAAGCCCCAGAGGGCAGACAAAAATGGGAAGCATGCTGCTTACTTTCTCAAAATATACTAGAAGCAAATTAGTCAAGGATTACATGGCTGAGTAAGTACAACAATTATATTTCTATTTGTAATGAAGATCTTTGATGACAAAGAAATGTGGGTGGATGTATAATAAAGTAACTAAATGCTTTTCCAGCACTTTCCTCAACTGGACACCATAGAACGACTTCACCTGGTGCAGGTGCTTTGCAAGATGACATTCTTCAGATGCGCCCCTACCCGTCACTGCTTCCATGATATTGAGACAGGTCTCAGCCCATCCTGGGGATTAACAAACCCCGATCTTGGAAGGACAGTCCACATACCAAGGGAATTATAGGGTGTGACTGGTGTCCACTAACAAAAGCGGGGGAACCTGCATGGTGGTGTATGAGGCTGTTGGACCAAACAGGACAGAAGACTGGATATGGGAAATTCAGGACATCGGGCGTTTACCTGTGACGTGGGGTTTAATATTCCTGTAAGGACAGTTCAGAGCCAGTCTGAGGATCGCCTGGGATGGTTCCCAGATGTTGGCCTACAGTGAACGAGGTGGAAATTCCAGAATGTCCTTTGCCTCCAGTTGAGAAAGCAGTCAGAGGCTGGAAGTATAATGGATGTAAGTGTAAAACAGGGCCTCTTTCTTTTAGAACACGGTTTGCTGGGACATTGAACTGGTGTTTCCCCTCTTGGAAACAAAAGATGAGGGCGTCTTGTTCTCAGCGTCAGAGGGTTGGCTCACAAGTAAGTGAGTGCGTCTGAGCAGCACAGGGATTGGCGGGGTTGAGTCAGTGAATGCAGGTCCCCAGATCTGCTCAACATCCACTGCCTCCCAGCCTCGCGGCTCCTTTATGCACAGCCCAGCCACTGCGCAGTCGCCTCCTCTCCCACCACCCCAGCTGTCCTGGCCGCCCCTGGGTGAGGGCCGGCTCCTGCACCCTCTCACGCCTGCCATGGAGGCAGCCACAAGCACCCTGGCACTCAGGGCCCATTGCACCCGGCCCATCAAACCTCTAATTCCTCTCACCATTCTGGACCCAGAGGAAGTGCTGGACTGCAATGGGGCTGCTTCAGGTGAGAGAACGTGGAAGTGCTAGGAAGTTCATGTCCCATGGGCAAACTTGGATCAAGGATATAGCCAGCAAATAAACTCCTCTGCCATCCTCCCCTGGATGGGCTTCCCTGCATATGGTGGTGTATATGTCTGTCCAGAGACATCCCACAGTCTGAACAGCAACCTGTGCTCTCTGAGAAATCACAGCCAGCTCTGTGATGAACTGATTTGCACTGAGTCCCCCCCCGCTTCCAGGCCTAACGTCCCTGTGCCTGGGATTCCACCACTGAAGAATCAGCTTGTAAACTTATTTTCTGGGGAACTAACCCAAGACAGGAGGCAGCCATTATTACACTGGCATATGCAATGTGCGAAAACGACAAAATATTCTAGTGAAATCCAGTCATTATCTGGAGCCCGGAAGACCCACCAGCCTTGTGTCCTCAGGACTGTTTGTGTCAGGAATCCTCTTTGAATTTAAGGCACAGGTTGTAAATTCAAATTTAAAATGTTCTTTCTGGTTATTGAAGTAATGTGTGTTCATGTCAGAAAATTTGGAAAATAAAGGGCAGTTATTAAATTGCCTCATTATGTCAATTATGTCCAACTACCACTTTATCATATTTTCATGTATGTTTATAACATGGTCTTAAAATCAAGCAGTTTATACTCCAAAAGTTTTTCACTAAAAGTTATTTTGTACTCATGTTCTCTGGGGTGGAGTTAGTGTTTTTATATGTCTAATACTTTTGCTTTAAGTGTTTGCATAGTTTTTAAAAATAATTCAACATAACAAACGTTATACCCAGTTTCCGAAAATAATGTTTTGCCATATTTACTTGGGATTTATATATTTTATAAAATCTTACAAATGTACATAGTTGAAACCCCCTGTATTTACTCCTGATTCTCCTTCCCAGCCCCTCATGCCAGGGGTAACAATGATTCTTATTCGAGTGTTTTCCATTTCTAGGTGTGACATCACCATAGTAATGTGCACCGCTGCTTTGTGGGTCTTTAACACATTAGTGAAGTGTTAGCTACTTGTACCGTATTGCAATGTGCTCTTTTGCTCAATATTATTTGTGTGAGATTTTCACATGTTCATATTTGTATCTCCCATTATTTTTACTGCTGCATAAATTCCGTGGAATATATTATTATTTATTTGTCCATTCTCTACTGTTGGACCTTTTTAAAATTGAATTTATTGGCATGACATTGGTTCACAAAACCATACAGGTTTCAAGTGTACAACTCGATAAGACATCATCTGTGCACTGCATCATGGGCCCATCATCGCCACAGTAATCTCTTTCCGTTCTCACTTTCTCCCCTTTGCCCCCCTCCCCCTCCCCCCACTCCCTTTCCCTCTGGCTCTCACACATTGTTGTCTGTTATGTATGTATGTTTTTAAAATGAATCCCTTCACCTCTTTCATCCAGTTCGCCAAACCCCAGGTCCATCCATGCTGTCTCAAAAGGTGAGGTTTCCCTTTTCCTGGCTGTGTAGTAGTCCATTGTATAAATGTACCACAGTTTCTTTATCTACTCACCTACTTGACATTTATGCCATACCAACTGCTTGTGTTGTAAATTTGTTTCTCTACATTGGTTTTGTTCTGTTACTTTATGTTGTCCTTTGTAATTCAGAAAGGTTTTAGTTTTAATTTACTGTAATATATTACTGTCTATATGATCATTGCTTTTATTCTCTTGTTGAAGAAAATTCTTCCACTCCATGGTCTCATACATTTTCTTTTAAAAATTAATAAGTTATACTTTCCCAATCTCTCTAGAATATACATATATTCAGGTCGGTATTTCCAGTCTTACCCTCCTGCCATGTGAGAGTCATCCCTCCTTCACATCCCCCCGGTACTTGACAGTGTGTCTAATTACTGCCAGTCTGATGGGTATGGTAATGGCACGGTAACGGATGGAGTGGGGCAGTGAAATTGTCCTGTTCTGATCGCCCAGGAATCTACTGTTTCCCTGCTCATCTGTCGCTCCACCTGTGTCATGTTTTACTCTTACCTGTACGTGTAGGTTTGTGTCTGGCTCTATGTTCTGTTTCACTGATCTGTTTGTCTGTCCCTCTGCCTTTACCACACTAAGTATTGTGGCTTCATAGTAACCCTTGATGCTTGGAAAGGGGAATCTCCCAATGTTATTCTTACTCAAAATTGTTTTGGCTATATTTGACATATTGTTCTTTATTATGAACTTTAGGCACAGCTGTTGAATTCCACAGAAAACTCTGTTAGGATATTGGAAATGTATGAAATTTATGGGAAAATTTAGAGAGCATGACTTCTTTTATCCTATTGAAGCTTTCCATTTAGAAGGTGCTGTAAGTCTTTCTTCATTCATGTCTTTTATAACTCCTTCAATAAGGCCTTGATGTCTTTCTGCATAGCAGCCTTATACATATTTTGTTAAATACATTCCCTATATATATATTTTAGCTACCTTTTTTCCTATAATGTTTTGTTCACGATTACTGAGAACTCTATTGATTTTTATGTATTAATATTCTATCCAGAATCTATAGTGAACTCAACAAAAAGGAATTTCCATCCTGAATTTTTTATTCTTTTTTTATTATTATTAACTGATTTTTATGGTTTTTGAATTGTAGTTTGCTTTGAGTGGGAAGTATTTCTTTGTTTATCCTCTCCTGCTTATTGAATTAATGAATTTGCATGTTCTGTGCATCCCATAGACTGAACAGAGCCAAGTCTTATATCACTGGGGAGGGAGCACTCCTAGCCCATGGTGGTATTGGGGCTGTTGTTTATCCACTCACTGAGCCAATGGTCAGCTATTTCACTTATCTGTGCTTAAGCTCTGTCTTCACCCTCCTGCTTTTTCAAGTGCGTCCACTAGGATCAGTTTTGCTTTGCAGTTGGAGAAAGCATCCGCAGACCTTGGCTTCAAGCCCTGAACCTAGCTCCCGCCCCGTTTCTCATGGAGTACATCACTCCACAAGAGTAGGACATCCAGTGACAACTGTCTGGGTCCTGTTTCAGAACGCAGCAAGCCTGTGGCCTTATCCTTTCTCACCACTTTGTGTCTCCATACTTTTTCTGGTCACAGGAGATGTTCACCTTATTTTCAAGTTCAGCCATACCTCATTGATTTTCTTCTTTTATGTGTCATTGTTCTGCGTTTAGAACAGAAGAGATGTGTCCAGGTTTAAACTTACAGAGCCATCTTGACTAAAAGTCTTCAGGTATTACTTACCTTTAAAAAAAATTTCCAAGCAGCAGGTGGTATTAGAGCATGTCCTGAAAATGAAGCTAACTTTTGCATTATTCAGGCTATTTAGAAATGAGATTTTTAGCACATATGAAAATGCATATTGGCATGGGGTTCATTTACGTTATAATTCCCAAAATGCTCAGCTAGTTGACATTTCTAAATGTCTCTTCTGCATAGTTTAACTCTTAGTAAAACCTCATGGTTTGAAAAAAAACTGCTTTGCATATTATCCCCTCTGACTTCTTGTCATAAATCCCTCGCTTGAGAGGGATGGAGTTAGAGTGGTGTGAAGGTGAGGCTGGGCCCGTATTGGTCCATACTGTACACTGATGATACTCGCACCTCCCCTCCCACAATATGAGCAGAGTGATCCATTCTCTCCCCTCTGTTGGCATGGATGATTAAGTACTGACACTTCAAAATACAGACATTTGTGCTACATGCCACCTATCAACGGACTCACTTGAAAAAGGGTATCCTTAATATGTAAATAGGTTAATCTGTGCCTTCCCAATAATATATGAATGCAATGAAATGGAAACATTTTATGAGACACTTAAGCTTATGTGAAGCTAATTCTTCTTATAAGAAACCTAAGACAACACTGATTCATCTAACAAAAATATTTCAGACCTGCTGAGCAGATGCACGGTGCTAAGTCCATTCGGAAAAATACTAGCACTGTGCTAGC
>PVKM010033272.1:0-16052 GCA_004027735.1 Carollia perspicillata
CCGGGACCTTTTCTCTTTCCCCGGAAGGAGAGCGGAGCCGCGGCTGGGCGCGCAAGGTGGGGAGGTGCGGAGCTGGGCGTGGAAAGGCGGGGCGCGAGCGGGGGGCACCCCTCCCTCCCGCCCTCTTTGCGGTCTACCGGTCTGCTTGCCCAGCCAGATCAGCCACCGAGCCAGGATCGAAGGCGACAGTGCAGCCAAGGGGGCGCGGCCGCGACGAGCTGTGGGGCAGGGTGTCCGGGCAGGGGGCGCGGTGACCCAACGCAGGGCTGGCGGGAGAATAGATCCGCGGATCTCGGAGGGGAATCTGAGAGCGCAGACCTTGAGCGGACGTGAAGCTGACCAGGGCTGGGAGCCAGAAACTATCAGCGTTACCGGGCTTAACGACGCGGCGGGCCGGAGTGTTTTCCAGTGGAGGCGAGAGCAGGTGAACAGGTCCTCACTGCCGCTCCACGTCCTCACGCTCTGTCGCCCCGGCTGCGCTCCCGCTCACAGCCATGGGCCGCAGTCCCCGCCGCACCATCCGCGTCCTGCGGGCGATGCTCTGCGCGCTCGCCTTGATGGTGGCCCCTGGCGGTCACGTCGCCTCCGCCTTCAACCTGGACACCCGATTCCTGGTGGTGAAAGAGGCCGGGAACCCGGGCAGCCTCTTCGGCTACTCGGTCGCCCTCCATCGGCAGACGGAGCAGAAGCTACGCTACCTGTGAGTGAGACTGGCGGGGGTGGGGAGAGAGAGAGAGAGAGAGAGAGAGAGAGAGAGAGACAGAGAGAGAGAGCGCGAGAGCGAGCTGAGTGCAGATCCGGAGGTGAGTCGCGCGGGCCGCGGGCTACTGGGAGCGACGATTAAGGGGGCGGGGACCTGAGCGCCCTCCTGTTGCCGAGGTTTGGCGGGAAGTGGAGTGATTAGGCGTGGGCGGAGGGGGGGCAGTAATCATTGGCAAGTGCTGACCCAGCCAGAACCTGCCTAGACTCAGCCCCTCGGGAGAGCAGCACTAGGGTCCCGCTTTCCGGAGCCTCCTTCCATTCTCTGAATTGAGTACCTCTTCTCTCCGGGGACGGGAGCTTGGGGAAACTGTAAGATAAACACATAGTGGCTCCCCCTTACCCATTTCCCGGGAAGACCCTATGGGCACATGCATTTAAGCTCTCTCCCTTCACACCTCGCATTTAGTCTGCGGCCACGTCAGCCACACCCTTTGCAGAGCCAGCCTGGAGGAGTTCTCAGCCCTTGGTGGTTGGAGGGTGAGGTGATGAGTCTGGGTGTTTGGAGCTGTCCAGGGGCTCCCCGTGATCCCGGAGGCAGGGGAATAGAAGAGAGAGGAGGGGCTGTCTCAAATCCTGCTCATCTCCTGCCCCTCCAACCCAGTAGTGACGCCCTCCCACCAGATAGCTTTCCTGCATTCCACAGATTCATGTTGGATCTTCAACCCTGAGTGTGTTTGTTTGGTTTGAAGAGGGAAATGGTGTTTTTCTCTTTCTTCTCTTCATCTTCCCCAACAGCTGCAAGAAGGAGGGAAAGAGCTAGGCATAGGGGAGTGAGGGGAAGTTGACTGCATCCAGCTGAGTGTGTCCCCCGCCCCCCACTGCCATCATGCACACATGCGCCCAGAGGAGTATGTCCAGGTGTCAGATGTTTCTCTGCCATAGACTCATGAGATCAGCAGTTCCGGAAAAGGACAAGGGGGGAGGTGAGGCTGTCCCTGGAGGAAAGGTGGTTAGGACAGGTCAAGCAGGCCCTATCACTTTGAGCTGGGTGACCTGCTAGCTGTCTGCCCCCCCCCCCCCCCCCCCCCGCGCTGAGCAAGAGGATATGGTCAGAAAAATGGTGTGTTGAAACCTCTCCCAACTCTGGCTGGGGCCTACAGAAACTTGAGGAAGGTTGGAATGCCCAAAGTCCAAACTTGGCTTCTTCCCTGCTGGCCCAGCCCTGCCCAGTCTACCTACCTGAAGTTGGCCTCAATTCCATCTAGCTTCTGCAGAGGCTAGGGCCACCGCACTTCTCCCAGCCTGGCCCCACGAGCTTCGGTCTGGCCTTGACCGATCCTCCATCTTTCGGAGGCTCTAAGTAACCATCAACACAAGTTACTATATTAGTGCTCTTTCTGCCCCCTTCCAGAAAAAGGTGTTCCATCCTAAGGCAACATAGTGTTATCAGAAGATGGCAAAAGCAAGAGCGGGGTGGGTGGGGGGGTTGGTTTTGCTCTGTGACCTTGAGCAAGGTACTTCTCTTCTCTGGGCTGGTTTTCCCAAAACAGGAGTTGGATCTGAATCTATACACTCCCTTCTGCCTCAGTTGCCTTATAAGAGGCAACTTGGCATTGTGGAGAGAGAAGCTTCAGCGTTCCATTGCCAATTGTCACTAATACCTGAGCCTTACTTTCCTCACATGCCAGGGCAAGGGGACAACACACCTTCTGCACCGGGCGATAGTGGGGCTTCAGTGAAATAACGTGTATAACACGCTCTGCATATGCCGGGGCACAGCAGAGGGCTCTTGTACCAAAGCCAGGACCTGGATGTACCCTCACCACCCATGGGCCTCGCCCAAGACGGCTGAGCAGAGAAGTCCTGCTTTTCTTCCTGGGCAGCTAGAGATGGCATTAGGCCTGATGAGAGCCCAGGGGTTCTGAAACTGAGGAACCTCAGAGAGGCAGGCAGTTCTAGACAGACTTCTGGGTCACTCTCTCCGGTACCCTCAGTCTTTCCCAGGGGTGGTTCTAGACCTTGGCTCATCTCCTCGTCTCACTGAATTCTGCTCCATGGCCCTTTGGGAGAGCCAACTGGCCCAGCTGGGCTTAGCTGCGGCCAGCTGCATAGCCAGATGTGAACAGCTGCCTGAGTGCACGGCTCAGGGGAACCAGCAACTCAGGTCGCAGTCGGATACCTCTTAGCCTCAGAGTCCCTTTGGGAAAAAGGGCGAGGATTCATGGCCCTGAACAAACTCTTAGCCTGGGGTCCACAGGAGGTTTTCTGGAGGTGTAGGGACCCCTGAAAATCACTTGTGCCTGTGCATGTTCTGGGGGCGGGAGCAGGGGCGAGCATAGCTTTCAACAGGCTCTCAAAGAAGGCCTCATTCCAGAAATGCTTAAAAGCCCAGGTGTGGGCCTCCTTTGTTCCCCATCACCCTCATCTCTGGACTGGGGTTCCCTGCCCACAACATCAGAGGTTTACCCCACCCTAGGCTATAGTTTCTCTGTCTCTTGACGTGAGGGATGGCGAGTAGGGCAGGGGACCAGGGTGCTCTGGGCTTCTCGGCGAGATGCACAAGGATCTCTGGGGAAGCAGAGGGACTGTTCCCCAGGGAGATGGTTACTTACTGACTCCCGCACCCCCAGGACCTGCTCTTTATTCCCTCCTGGAATCCAGGTGCCCTGGTCTGGCCTGACCTTTCAGGCAATGGGAGAAACCTCTGGGGCCCTCTCTCCCTTTCACCCTGGCCTGGCTATGAGGGTTTCTGGGAAGTCTGCGGTGGGGGTGGCTGGGGCTCCTGGAAGATGAGGTCATACCCGAGGGAGGCAGGAACAAGGATTACCTGCTGTGCTCTCCTAAAACATGTTTCCCTGGGCAGACTAGCCACCTGGCAGCCTCCAGGGCTTGTGCCTAAGGAAATGGGCAGAGCAGCTGGGGCTGCAGGCAGAAGGCCTGCGTTCACAGGGGCCTTTTCCTCTGACACTCTCCAATGACCAGTCCAGGCCAAGGAGCTTTAAATTGGGCGAGAGGCAGGGGAAGCCTGATCTTGTTGAAAAAGAAAGGGGCTTGGTCAGAGCTAAACAAAGGAGAAAGAGGGTGTCCATTGCAGCAAGAGGAATTGAGGTTAGATGACATGAAGAATGCCCTAAGGGATCAAATATGGAAAAAATACCAAGGAGCAAGGGAGAGGGAGAAGCAATGAGAAAAACAGCCTTGTTCTTTTTTATCTGAGGCTTCGGCCAAGGCCTCTTTCTCCTGTTCTCTCTCATTCTATCGCTTTCTCCAGCTCGTTGCTCTGGTTCTAGGGCTGAGTCACTAGAGGGGAGAGGGGGCTGGGTGGGCAGCATGGGAGGTAGGGGGAGGACAGAGAGGGCTGCAGTTTCAGCTACCACAGGAGCAGCCTCTGGGGAGACGTCTAATTTGGGCAGCACGGTTGGCACAGAGCTGGGATCCAGGCCTCTGAGAACTGACTCCACCCCACCCCCGGGCTGTGGGCTGGGGTAGCCCCTTCCCCAGCCTGCTCCCCATCCTGAGGTGGAAGGGATCCCTGAAGAGTAAGGCATGGGGGCCCGTTGGCTTGAGTGCTGGACCCTCTGGGCCTCTTCAGGTTAACTGAAATCTTCCCAGTGGAGCTACACCAGTGCCCCCCTGAGGTTAAGAGGCTGGGAGGTTAACTCTTACAGGCTGTTTCTCTGAGCATCACCCCACCCCTGTGCCCCCAGGCGGCTGCCTTCTCTTTGGGGTGAGCCAGCCTGCTGCCCTGACCCCCATGGGCCTCATACCCCAGCTCCTTCCCCTTCTACTGCTTTCTACTCGTCTGTTCCATTACCCTTGAACTTAGTGATGGGGCTGAATGAGGAAGTGCTTTTCCAGAATCTGGAGCTCAGTGGGCCCCCCAGAGGCCCGGAAGGGCTGTCTGGCTGGAGTCAAAGGAGGGTGAAGAGGCAGCTGGCTGTTTGAAAGCCCTTAAGAGGTCATTTTACCCATCCACCTACCTCCCACAGGGGCTCCCTGCCCACCTCCCCACCCCTGCTGCTCAACCTGATTCCAGGAGAGGTTTGGTCTGATTTTTCTTCCTTGCTCCAAGAGCTGGGCAGAGCCTCCCACCTCGTCTCCTTCCTTCTGACTGCTGCTGGGAGGCTGGGCTCAGAGGTGGTCTAGAACAGATCAGCTTCTCTGTTCTGGATTCTCTGATCTGGACCAGATCTGAGAGTAAGCAGCCTCGTGTGTGTATTAATTTTCATGTAGGTAAGGTATCTCCCACCCTCTGGGTTCTCCCCACACCTGGCTGTGACTGGAGGCAGCTAGACCTGACCCTCCGCACACCCACCTTCCCCCATCCCCTCCTAGCCCCCTGGCTGTAGACCCATTGCATCCAGGGCTGGGAGCCAGAGGGCCTTAAAGGGCCTCTGAACAGGCCAAGCTGGAGCTAAAAATACTCCAGAGGGGTGGAGGGGGCTGCTCCCTGTGGAATCTCTGGGGAGGCCAGGGCGTAGGATGTGGGCCTGGGATCAGGGCATCGGCCCTGCCCACCGCCCATCAGTAGGCACACGGCAGGGGAAGGGAGGGTTGTAGACGGTAAGGGGATTTATTTCAATCCAGCTGCCGTTTGTGCCCAGCTCTGCCTGCTCGGTTCCCCAGGAGGCTAAAAGGAGGGGTCCCTCAGCCCATACCCTCGGACATTCTGGGCAGGCAGCAGTGGGAACAGCAACACTTCCATTTCATTGTGCCCCCCGGGAAGCAGCCTGGGCGCGAGAGGCACTGAGGCCTGGACCCAGCCCTTCACGGTCATTGTAGCAAGCCTCTAGCCTCTACTTCCAGCCAACTCAGAGCTCCCACCATAGAATGACTCTAGCTGCCAGGGCCCTATGCCCATCTTAGTGACTGCCTGGTCGCCTCTCCTTAGGCATTGGAAGTGCTACTGTGTCCCATCCTCTGCTCTGTCCAAATAACCAGAGTAGTCTGCTGTTTGCCCTCTGCTTCGGGCCTCCTAACCTGGGGGAGCAGAAATTCCTGGGTTCCTGGAGGGAGACCGAGGGCTATGCTTAGGGCCGGCCGGTCCTGATGTCTTGGGAAGTAGAATGACAGTGTTCATGTTGACCATGGCTTTGTGGTCAGAAAGCCCTTTCAGAGAAAGAACCCATGTCCCGGTCCCCAACAGCCCTGGAGATCACAGGGACAGCCGCTAGTCCCATGTTACAGATGAGGCAGTCAGGGTTTGGAGAGGGAAAGGAAAGGGCCCCTCGAGGCAGAACAAACCTTACAACCAGGCCCTTAGGCCTCTAGGCTGAGATGTTTCTTTCCTATGTCTTCCCTCTCTCACCTGTCAGGCTCCCCAGGGGTGATTGTCCATGGGTGGTCAGGCAGCCACTCACCAGGCACCCTTCTGAGTCTCAGAGAGGGTGACTACTTGGGCCTGGCTGCCACACTGGCCCCCCTGCCAGCCTTTCTGCCTAGCAATGCCTAGCACTTCCCCAGGCCAGAGTGAGGTGTGAGCAGAGGTAAAGGTACAGGCAGAAGTCCCGCCCCCTTCCCTGCACCCCCAGGACGTGCATTCCTGACACCCAGTGGGCGGAGGCACCCAGGCCCTGGCATGCCTGGGCCCCCGCCCTGCCCACTCCCTGCAACCTTCACTCCCAGGTCCCAGGCAGGAGCAGCAGGCGGGGTACGGCTCGGCACTTCCAGACCTGGCAGGCAGCCTGGAGCCCGAGTTCTGAGCTGGGAGCCCCGTGGTGATAGCGTTACTGGGGCCAGATGGAGGGGTTCTTAGGAGGTACCTGCCGCCAGGAGGCTGGGCCCTGCAGGATCAAGGAGGCGATCCTGGCAGAAGGTTCTCAGGCTGCCAAGAGAGGACCTGATGCTGGGAGAGCAAGGAGTGGTAGACCCGGGTTCTCAAACTGGGTGTGCCTGCCGAAAATGCAGGTGCCAGAACTCCACCCATGTTCGGTTCAGGTGGCCTGTGATGGGCTGAAGACTGCCCTTTTAATACATATCCCAGGGATTTCTGGTGCTGGTGGTCTGAGGACTCTCTAGAGGTATTATTCCAAGGCTGGTCCCCTTTCTGTCCTCTGGTCACCTCTCTGGTATGGGTTGGGTTGCCAGGGCCCTAAGCAACCTTGTAGGAACTTGCAGCCTATGTCTCTAAAGGTGGGCAGGCTGGGAACAAGGTGATAGTCCTCACCCATCCCCACTCCCACCCTCCAAGAAGACTGCCCTGGGGCCACATTGTCCAAAGTATCCAGCACCCAGTCCCACCCGATACCTGTGTGCCTGTCTTAAGGGGGCAGTGTGGGGGGTAAACATCACCCAGATCGCTCAGGGGTCCATGTCTCCTAGATCTAAGTCCTCAGATGGCTTACAGTGGAAGGACCCAGGGTCCCAAGAACACCACCCCGCCCTACCCCTCATATGTTGTCCCCTCAGGCCTCCTAGAAGTTGAACCCTGTGCCAGGATCCTTCCAGTCTTACTCTCTTTTAGTCTACCTTCATCTCAGAGGCCAAAGCATTCTTTCTGAAACTCAGATCTGACCATGTCATGCCCTTGCATAGCATCCCTCCCCGGCTCCCCGGCAGCCCCTCCCAGCCTGCCCTCTTGTCCCACTCCATGTTCCCGGATTCCAGTGGTCTCAGGGCTCTGCAGATCCCTACGTCACCCTGCTTACTCTCGCCTTCTGGCCCTTGGTGCCCTCCTTCCCCTTCTTCCCTGGCGGACCCTGGTCATCAGACTCAGGCCGGGTCCCTTCCCCCTGACTGCTCCTCATGCAGAGTCTGGGCTGGCTGGTTCTCTGCTCTCCTCTCCTGAGGCACCCACCGCAGAGGGCTGCTTCCTTGCCGGCCTTCCCTTACCCAGGTGCTGCTGGAGAGCCAAGGCTGGGATCTGTTCACCTCCCGATCCCAGAGCCTGGCACAGGGCCTGGCGGAGCAGAGGCTCAGGAAGTGCGTGTTAAACAGCAAGTTGTTCGAAATGGGCTTCGGAAAGACTGAGCCCTGCCCCCTACCTCCTTGCCCCCCAGGCTCCTGGTCGGTGCCCCCCGGGACCTCGCCGTGCCTGATGGCTACACCAACCGGACTGGTGCTGTGTACCTGTGCCCACTCACTGCCTACAAGGACGACTGTGAGAGGATGGACATCACAGAGAAAAGTGAGGGGGAGGGGCCGGGGATCACTGCCTGATCGGGAGCCTGCGGCGGGGCGCGCGGTGCAGTCGAGAGAAAAAGGACCCGGAGGAGATAAAAGGCCCACCTGGGCAGTTTCTAGTCACTTCTTGAACAAATGGGAAGAGGGGGTCCTAGGGGAGAGTGGGACCCTATGGGGTTTGTGGAGCTCAGACTGTGAGGGGCTGGAGAAGGGGAGTAGGGATGGCTGCAGTGCTGGAGGGGAGGATCCAAGAGGGAACAAACCCTGCCCTCTGGAGGCTCTAGGCACTGGGGGCATGGGGTGCCCTGGCTCATGATCCCTCCCACAGGTGACCCTGACCATCACATAATTGAGGACATGTGGCTTGGGGTGACTGTGGCCAGCCAGGGCCCTGCAGGCAGAGTCCTGGTAAGTGGGCACTCAGTCATCTCCCCGCCCCGCTCCAGTCCTCTCCTTCATCTCCCTGGGGCTGAAGGAAAAGCAGAGGACAGAGGGGTTCCTCGGCGCACGAGCCGGGGGGTTTGCAAACATCCATTTCTGTGGCTGTGTCCCTCAATCCTGCCTTTATGGGGCGGGGGGCGTGCGGTCTGGCACACTGCCAATGAATCACACTTCCTCCCTGCCCCACCCCTGCTGCCCGTGGAGTTGCTCGCCCATTGTGGGAAGGAGCTGAGCTGAGGGGCTGGATCTGCAAGAGTAAAGGGCAGATCGGGCCCCGGGCGGTGTAGCCTGATTTCACCCCTTCCTGGGAGGCTGGCTGGCCCCAAGGGGCACAGTCCTCCTGACCCCAGCTCACTTGGGTTGGGTTTGAGGGCCACTTCATGTCATCAGTTGTCACCTCCTGCCCACATTTTTCAGTGCTGGCCCCTGGCGGGGAGAGTCTCAATTTCTGAGTCTCAGATAGACAATTTTTTAAAATTGATGTAAAATTTACATACAGAGAAATGTACAACTTTTAGGTTTCAACGAGTTTTGAAAAGTATACACCTGTGTAACCGAGATCCATGAAAAAAACAGCGTATTTACATCACTCTAGAAAGCGTGCCCCCTTTCAATCGATCGTCACTCCCACAGCCGAGTGCAACCCTCACAGCTGTGCTCTGTCACATTTGAACACTTTTAAGTTTCTGATTTGCATCGATTCACTCAGATACCTTTTCAGGCCACGGTTATGGATGGTGTGCGTCTAGGACCCATCGAAGGCAGTTCTAGACCCTGGGTCCTTCAGCATTGTCAGCTCATTCCTTCAATATATATTTTTTAAGATTGATTGATTGATTGACAGAGGAAGGGAGAGAGATAGAGAGGGAGAGAACCATCAATGTGTGGTTGCCTCTCAAGTGCCCCCTACTGGGAGCCTGGCCCGCAACCCAGGCATGTGCCCCAACTGGGAATCAAACTGGTGACCTTTCAGGTTGCAGGCCCGCACTCAGTCCTCTGAGCCACACCAGCCAGGGCCCTTTGACAAGTTTTTAGTGAGCATCTACTGTGTGCTGTGCACCATGCCAGCACTAGGAACTTAGTGGCGATGGTTCAGGCTTGGCTGGTGGGAGTGAAGCTCACAGTTGCAAGGGGCAGAAGAAGTGAGCCAGCAAGAGCTAGGCCTGTTTCTGGATTTCTGCTGGCCCTTGGCTGTTTTCCAAACACTCTATTCTGATTGATTTGCCCAATAACTATTTATCGAGCTCCTCCAGCGTGCAGGGAAAAGTGCATGACGGGCAGGCCGGCCCAGGGCTGAACCGTTTAGACTTCGGAGCCGGAGGGCCTTGGCTTGAACATTCTCTGCCTCTCTCTAGGTGTGAGACCTTAGGCAGAGACTTATTCTCTGTGCCTTGGCCTCCCTGTCTGAAATGGAGAAAGTCATTGTTCCTACTCCATAGCGTTGTTAGGAGGCTCAAAAAGATTAATATGTGAAGAGCTGAGAATTGTGCCTGGCGTGTAATAAGCACTCAATTTTAGCTGTTATCGTTGTTGTTGTTGTTAGTGGTCCTTTCATTCAGAGGGCAGGGTTAAGCCCTGGCTGGAGTGGCTCAGTGGGTTGAGCGCTGGCCTGCGAACTGAAAGGTTGCCGGTTCAATTCCTGGTCAGGGCATATGCCTGGGTTGCCGACCAGGTCCCCAGAGGCAACCGATTTCTCTCCCTCTCTTCCCCTCTCTCTGAAAAATAAAATCTTAAAAAAAAAAAAAGATGGCAAGGCTATGGGGAGATAGCAGAGAAGCAAGTTCCTTAATTCGCCAGTATCCAGCTCCTTTCAGACCAGAGAGCCTGAACCTACGCTCCCTCATCTGTTCCCGTTTTGTTTTGTCAAGATCTCCGAGCCCCTCTCCAATCCAGTAACTTCTGTCCCTCCAAAAGGTGTTTCCAATGCTCAGAGCAGATTTCTAAGTTCTGGAAAGGAGATGCAGGTCCAGGCATCACTGTGGGAAGACAGAAAAGCTAGGAGGCACCTTTCAACGCCTCTCTCGCAAAGCCAGAGGTGCCCAGGGCCCAGGAGACCACTGCCCTGGGTCCCTGCTGTGGGCTCAGGCTGCCTGTTGGGGTGGGGCCCCCAGGTCTGCGCCCACCGCTACACGCAGGTGCTGTGGTCGGGGTTGGAGGACCAGCGGCGCATGGTGGGCAAGTGCTATGTGCGGGGAAACGACCTGGAGCTGGACGCCACCGACGACTGGCAGAGCTACCACAACGAGATGTGCAACAGCAACACCGACTACCTGGAGACCGGCATGTGCCAGCTGGGCGCCAGCGGCGGCTTCACACAGAACACTGTGTACTTCGGCGCTCCCGGGGCCTACAACTGGAAAGGTGAGGACCTGGTTAGCCGCTGGAACAGCTGGCCGAGACTCTCCACACCGGGCGCGGTGGAGGGGAGGGCAGAAGAGATGGGACCCTCTTGCCCCCATCAGCGACCACCATGACTTCTGCTACTTGAAAGCACTTCATAGGTGCCGGAGGCGTTACACGTATCATCTTATTAATCTTAAAATACTCTACGAGGCAGGTATTATTGTACCCATTTTGCAGAAAACTGAGCCTCAGAGAAGTGAAGTAAATTGCTCAAGCCAAGAGCAAGTTACGGAACGCAAATTAGAACGCAAGTCCCTCTGACTCCATTTTAACCACTAAAAACTGATGTAGTGAGTAAAACTCGCTCCTGGTTCAACTACTAAACGGTCCAGTAGGATGTGGCGAAATAAAGAGTAAAAGCGCCCGTCCTCTCACCCCTGCCTCTCCCTCCCATCTCCATTGTCCCATTTTCCAGTGGATATTGTATCTTGTGGCTCATCCGGAACTTAATTTAGAATACACAGGTACTTTTAAACACACACGCAAAGACAATCACACTGAACATGCTGTTCTACTTTCTCTTTTCACTTTTCAATATGCCGCGACCCTTTTTTTTTTCATGTCAGTGCTTATAGGGCAGTCCTTTGGGAGCTGTGAAGTATTTCCTTATATCAAGACCCATGCTTTTTGTAACAACCACAGCACACGCCCCTCCACCTCTGCCTCTCTCCACCACACAGGTTGTAACAACAGCGATCCCTTAACTGCAGTCTGTTGTAGCATCAACAGGTAGAGGGAGCCCAGAGCCTCGCCCTCTTGACGAAGGTGCAATCACAGCTCTGGGCTCACCTGAGGCTGAGGCCTCTGCTCGCTGCAGTGTCCTGCCTCTCCGTCCTGGTCCTTTAGAACCTTGGCAGGGTGGCGGGTACTTGACCCCAGCAGCCTGAGTTTGGGGGCAGGGCCAGGAGGTGGTAATGGCCTGAAGTCTGGCCTCAGTGTCCAGAGTGGGGGAAGCGTCATCTAGCAGCCAGGAGCCTGGATGACAGATGCCAGCTGTGTCTCTACAACTAGCTCCTCCGGCCCTAAGCCTCACTTTTTTCATCTGCAAAATAAGGGCCATGATTCTACCTCACAAAATTGTTAAAGGAAAGAGGAAGTAATTTGCACGTGACAAAGTGCTCACAAATATTTAAAAAGGTCATTAATATCCTTTTCCGGGGAGGGGCCTGGACATGGTGGAGGAAAGGGGTGGTGACTTACACTCCCTCTCCCCAAATCCTTGTGAAGGAAACAGCTACATGATTCAGCGGAAGGACTGGGATTTGTCTGAATACAGTTACAAGGACCCTGAGGACCAAGGAAACCTCTATATTGGTGAGTCCAGTTGTGGTGGCCCAATGGGTGGAAGAGGAGGGGGTGCTCAGTCCCTGGCATGCTGGCCCTCTCACCGTCTGTGCCTGGTGGAATAGTGAGGCCAGGGTGCGAGTGTGAATAGTGGTATTGAGTTCAACTAGCACTGCATGAGCACCAGGATGCAAAGTCCCTGCCCTCATGGAGCTCACAGTCCGGTGCGCAGAGAGGACTGGGGACAGGCATCCAGAAGTCACTTCTTTGCCCAACTTAGAATAGAGGAGAAGAGGATAAGGGGGTGGTGCCCTCCAGAGTGGGTCCAGAGTAGAAAGCAACGACGTTTACTGAGGCCTTGATTGACCACCTTCCCCCCCATCCCAGGCTACACAGTGCAGGTGGGAAGCGCCATCCTGCACCCTACAGACATCACCATTGTGACGGGTGCCCCGCGGCACCGGCATATAGGTGCAGTCTTCTTGCTGAGCCAGGAGGTAGGCGGAGACCTGCGGAGGAGGCAGGTGCTGGAGGGCACACAGGTGGGCGCCTATTTTGGCAGCGCCATTGCCCTGGCAGACCTGAACAATGATGGGTGAGAATCCAGGCACCTTCTCTGGGGCCAGGGAGAATGGTGAGGGGGGCAGGCTTGCCAAGGCAGAGATATGGAGGCTTGCACTTGTGCATTTGTTTGCGTGCTATTGCAGGGATTTGCAAATCAGCTGTGCTTGTCGACTTGCCATAGGACTCTATGGGATTCTGGATATTCACACGTCAACTGCATGGCACCTGCATCTCTGTCTTTGCCTGTCATTTCTATGGCCCGAGTGGATGTGGGGTGTTCGGGTGTGATCTGTATCTGCGTGGCTTCCCCCCTGTGTTTTCTATTAGATGGTCACGTGGGCATTTCCTTGGCTTTCCCAAGACCCGTGGCCAGAGGTGCCGTCTGTACAGCCGTGTGCCCTGGCACACTGTCCTGCTAAACAAGAGTTGCGTTGCCTGTTGCAAGCTCGGCTCATGGTCCCATTTCCCCCTCCTTCTCTCCTGTGCAGGTGGCAGGACCTCCTGGTGGGTGCCCCCTACTACTTTGAGCGGAAGAAGGAGGTAGGGGGTGCCATCTACGTCTTCATGAACCAGGCAGGCACCTCCTTCCCTGCCCACCCCAACCTCCTTCTTCATGGCCCCAGTCGCTCCGCCTTTGGCTTCTCCGTGGCTAGCATTGGTGACATCAACCAGGATGGATTCCAGGGTATGAGCTAGCACTCCCTCCCCAGCACCCCCCCACACTGTGTGCCTGCTGCATACCAGGCTTAACAGGGCTCCGAGAGGAGATGGGGTGGGGCCTAGGCCCTGAGGCGCTCACAGCAGTGCTGGAGAGAGGAGGAAGCGTAGAGGGAGTGCCCACGGGCGAGGAGTGGACCTCCTGCTGGGCATCCAAGGCTGGGCTGAGTGTGCACAATAGAGGCGAGCAGAAGGGGCACCAATATGAGGGTGGGGTCCTTGCCTGGTGTGCCCGAATCTAGTGAGTGTGGGGTGTTCACTTCAGAGATGAGGCTAGAGAGGTAGTGTGGGGGTGGGGTGGATGTTTTTGAAAGCCAGGCTGGGGAACTGGGGCTTTCTAGTTGGGTAATGGTGGAGGGGTGTCCAGAGAGGTTTGGGGGCAAGGATATGATATGATAGCTTGGTAGCTTGGTGCCTTGTTACACTGAAAGATCATTCTGGAAAGAGTTGTGGGATGGATGGGGGAGCAAGGCTGGGGTGTCAACATCAGGGATGTAGTGCATCAGTGGGGGAAGGCACGAGCTGGACCAAGGTGGGAGCCCTGGGAATAGAGGAAGCCATCAGAACTCTGCAGCACTTAGGGACCAATCAGACCTGGGTGTCAGGGAGAGGGACAGATCAAGGGGTCGGGCCTGGTTGCCATGCGAGCACCTGGCTTATGGGGAAGTCACTTCTCTGGCATCCTCAATCGCCCGGAACATAGCAGAACACCAAAGGGAGGCGGTGGAGCCGCTCAAGAGTCAAAACAGGTGTCGGAGCTCAGTTAAGGAAGCCTTCTGACAGCGTCGTCCAGTTTCCGCTCAGGACCGACTTACTCTTCCCGAACATACTCTTGTAACGAGCTTGGCATGCTGGGTACTTAGGCCTCGTCAATCAAAAGCAGCAAATGGAGAGTTGAGTCAAGTTTAAGAAGCTAAAACATTTTGGATTTACGTGTGGAAATAATGGTTAGAATTTTCGAAGTCTGGACATTTTAGCCAGTAAAGTTCCCTATAGGGTTCTGATTAAAATCGCAGCCCCCCCATGTCAGACAGACAGGGGCTTCCATCGCCTGTCTACTCACTAGCTGTGTGACTTAGGGATTTCCGAGTTTGTTTCCTCATCCACAAAGTGGGGACACCAGTACTGACAGCCAGCACTCTTGTGAGAGTTAAATGAGATGAGTACTTGACACCCACCTGGCAAAGTCACCAATGGGGAACACCTGCTTTTGTGCCCCTGCTGGTATAGGGCACTGGAAGCATCAGGTGTTTGGAGGGGAGACTGGTCGGGGAGTGGCGGGCGCTGTAATAAGGGAAAACAAACACCAGCCAGTGGTTAGGAATCTGGAGGGTAGGGTGCCTGAGACACTGCCCTGCTGTGTGACTGGGTCACCTCCCTCTCCTGGACCTACTTTCCCACATATAAAAGGAGGCATTCGGGGGCCCAATGGTCCCAGTTTTAATCTGAGCCACAGAAATCTGTTCCCTGATGGTGTGAGTACTGCCTGGCAAGGTGAGGTCAAGGGCATGCTGGGCTCTGTGGCTGGGGCACAGGATTAGGGAGACAGAGGGCCCACAGTCCCCATGGTGACCCCCTTCTGCCTCTCCTTCCCAGACATCGCTGTGGGAGCCCCATTTGAGGGCTTGGGCACAGTGTACATCTACCACAGCAGCTCCAGGGGCCTCCTCCGACAGCCCCAGCAGGTATGAATGGACAGGGACTGGAGGCCTCCCCTCTTCTGGCTCACTCACCCCCTCCTTCCCCATGGGAAGCTCCTTCGTCCCCAGAGCTGCCCTAGAGCCTGTCTTCAGTGCTTCCCCCCACCCCCCAGGTAATCCACGGAGAGGACCTGAGACTACCTGGCTTGGCCTCCTTTGGCTACTCCCTGAGTGGAAAGATGGACGTGGATGAGAACTTCTACCCAGACCTGCTAGTAGGGAGCCTGTCAGACCGCATCGTGCTGCTGCGGTGAGCCAAGGCGACGGTGAATAGGGGCCGTTCTCTGTCCCAGCCCTGCCTGCGTGGAGCCCCATCTCTGTCCGCCTTCATCATCAGGTCCACGCAAGCTTGAGCCCTAGCCTTGCCTGGCCTGGGGCAGGCAGGAGGGGCTGATATCTGTGTGTTTTCTCTGCAGGGCCAGGCCTGTCATCAACATCCTGCACAGGACCTTGGAGGCCAGGCCATCTGTGCTGGACCCTGCGCTCTGCACAGCCACCTCCTGGTGAGACTCTCAGTCCTTCCTCTGCCCACCCACTCCTCCTTGTGTATGGGTAAGCCGGGAGGGGCCCTGGCTTCCAAACCACTCCCCTAGCAACTCCTGGTATCCCACCATGAGGGGGCTGGTTCTTGGGGTAAGCATTGTCCAGCCTACCCAACCTCATTAAAAAGCAAAATTCCTTGCAGGAGGTAATGGATGAGTGGGGGGAGGGCATGGTGGTTAGCAGTGGGAGCTCTGGACCTCCTGCTTCAAATTACATCTATGCTCACTGTAGGGGTACAGGTGGGCTCTGGGGGGCAAGATCCCAGGGGAGGAGGAACAAGGGAGACACTTAGGATGTAGGGAAGAAGAGAGCCACTTTTAGCAAATGATTAATCTTTCTGAGTCTCAGATTCTTTTAAAAATATATTTTATTTATTTATTTTTAGAGAAAGAGGAAGGGAGGCAGAGAGGGAGAGAAACATCAATGTGTGGGTGCCTCTCATGCGCCCCCTACTGGGGACCTGGCGTGCAACCCAAGCCTGTGTCCTGACTGGGAATCAAACCAGTGACCCTTTGGTTCGCAGGCCGGTACTCAATCCACTGAACCACACTAGCCAGGGCAGATACTGTGCCTATA
>PVKM010033273.1:0-16065 GCA_004027735.1 Carollia perspicillata
AGTAGTATTCCATTGTGCAAATGTACTTTGCTCCTTTGAATATGGAAACATTGCCACCTTTCTGCCCCCATGTTCTATGTCCCAAAGTTGGAAAAGTATTCTTTTAGGCTAAGGCACACTGGCATCAGCAAACTCTTGCTTATTGAAAAAATATATTTAAAGGAAGAACCATGCATTAAACTTTCTTAGAGGACATTGAAAATTAGTACACTATGTGGAATCTAATAAACAAACTGAGCTAACAAGGAAAATAGAGGCAGACTCATAGATAGAGAGCAGGATGACAGCTAAGGCGGGGTGCAGTCAGGGCGTGGAGGGACTGAACAAAAAAGAAAAAGGACTCATGGATATGGACAACAGTGTGGTGATTTCTGGGGAAAGGGGCATAAGGGGATGAAATGGCAATGGAAAAAATACAATTGAAAAATTAGTACAAGCTAATGACTATAATGATAACTGCTGCCATGCATAGGTGAAATCAGGGGAAGGGGAAGTTGGAAAATCCAAAGTAAATGGAAGAAGTAAAGATAGTTACTGTGCAAGTACCTTAGAGGAATGGTATGAGAATTAAATTATACAAATAAATGTAAAGCATTCAGCACAATGCCTGGCACAGAGAAATTACTAAATAAAATATAGTAGAAGGAATAGCAGAGGTGATTATAATTATTAACATTATTTTTTGATATGTCCATGACATATAATCCAGAAAGATACTGGAGATAGATTCTCAGCCTAAAACTATAATGGGGGTAAGAGTTTTCAGGAACAACTAAAAAGGACACATGGACAAGACCAAGGGTAGGGTAAAAGCAAGGGAGGGAGGTGGGTTTGGCCAGGGTTGTGGGGGAGTGGTGAGGAGTAAATGCAGATGACTGTAACTGAACAACACTAAAATAATTTTAAAACCCTATAATGAGAATCTTGCCATAGTTACTTGAAGGCCAAACATTTATCTCTGGCTTGGTTTCCAAATCCAAATTTCTCCCCAAATAGCTCAGTGATTTCAGCTCTTCACAGCTACCATACATTCCCCACAGGACTAGCAATAGAGCCCAAGAAATTCTTCCCCAGCTGATTACAGCCCTCCATAGCTCTAAATTTAAAAAAAAAAAAAAACAACTTTCTTCTTTTTTTGATTTTATTAAAATTCTCATCTGTTAAAGAGAAAGGAAATGACTTTTAAAAAGCTGACCAACACACACGAAGATTTGGTAAATCTAAAATTCTAAGGTATTTGTCCTAGTTTAAAACAAAAGGTAAGCACACATCAGCAAAATGAAAAGAGAACCAACTGTATAGGAAAATACATTTGCCAATGATACCTCAGAGAAGGGTTTGATATCCAAAATATGTAAAGAACTCACAGGACTCCACTCCAGGAAGACAAACAATCCAAATAAAAAATGGGAAAAGGTCCTGAACAGACACTTCTCTGAGGAGGACACACAGAGGGTGCAGAAACACATGAAAGGATGCTCAGCATCATTACACATCAGAGAGATGCAAATTAAAACTACAATGAGATACCATCTCACTCCAGTCAGAGTGGCCATCATAAAGAAGTCAACAAACCACAAGTGTTGGAGAGGATGTGGAGAAAAGGGAACCCTAGTGCACTGTTGGTGGGAATGCAGAATGTGGAAAACAGCCACTGTGGAAAACAGTATGGAATTTCCTCAGAAAACTAAAAATGGAACTGTCTTTTGACCCAGCAATGGAATTGCTAGGATTATAAACTAAGAATCCTGAAACACCAATTCAGAAGAACCTATACACCCCAATGTTCATAGCAGCACAATTTATAATAGCTAAGTGCTGGAAGCAACTTAAGTGCCCATCAGTAAATGAGTGGATCAAGAAGCTGTGGTACATTTACACAATGGGATACTATGTAGCAGAAAGAAAAAAAGAATTCCCTACCCTTCATGACAGCATGGGTAGAACTGGAGAGCATTATACTAAGTGAAATAATCCAGGCAGCGAAAGACAAATACCATATGATCTCACCTATAAGAGGAATATAATGAACAAAAGAAACCAATGAGCAAAATAGAACTAGAGACATGGAAACATGAAACAGACTGACAGCTGCCAGAGGCAAGTGGGGAGGGGGATAAAGGTGGATAAAAGGGGAAGGGACTAGACTAAGAACATGTATGAATGGCTCACAGACTTATATAGATAAAAGTGTGGGGATTGACTGTGGGAGTTGGGGGTGGGATGGGTGAAGGAGGGCAAAGGGAGAAAAATTGGGACAACTGTAATAGAATAAGAATAAATGGTGATTTCATTAAAAATTTTTAGTAAAATCTATGTAAATGTTTTGACTTAACCAAATAATTTCCAGCCTATTTCCAGAACCAAATCAGGTAAGAGCAATTAAAAATTAATATAAAAAAGGATTAAATATTCAAAAGTATTAAAACCATAATATTTAAATAGCATGAAAGAAGCATGTAACATGACTGAAAATTAATGTAAGGGACATGAGAATGAATATATATTCCTAAATTGACAATATTATAATGTTTATAGTATTATGACCTTAATTGGCAAAAAGGACTTTTCAGCTGAAACTAAGGTTGCTAATCAACTGTAGAATAGGGAGATCATCCCACATTAATGTGGTGGGCTGAACACAATCACAAGAGTCCTTAAAAGTGAAAGAGGGACTTTGTAGGTACTAAAGAAGTAATTTTAGGGTTTATATGGAAAGCAAAAATCCCGGAATCATTAACACAGTACTAAAAAGAACAAAGTGGCAGGACTCACACTAACCATTTTAAGACATATTCTGAAGCTACTTGAATCAAGACAGCATAATATTAATAAAAGAATAGGTACATAGATGAATGGGACACAATTCAACCCTAAAAATAGACCCACACAAGTATAGCCAACAATCTTTCAGAAAAGAGCAAAGACAACTCAGTGAATAATGGATAGACTTTGCAACAGATGGATCATAGATCTAAATGTAAACTGCAGAACTATAGCACTTCTGTAAGAGAAAATGCAATGGAAAATTAAGAAATTTGGGGTTTGGCAATGAGTTCTCAGGTGCAAAACTAAAATCATGATTGATGATAGAAAGAAATTGATAATTATGATTTTACTATATTAAAAACTACTGTCCTGTGAAAAACAGATAACAAAATAAAAAGACAATCCACAGACTAGTATAAAAAGTCTGCAAAACACTTATTCAGTAAAGAATTTCGAGATACACAGAGAAACTCTGAACATTCAACAACAAAAAAAAATGAACACAAGTTAAAATGGGAAAAAAGACAATTCTCCAAAGAAGATAAACAAATGGCAAATAGACATATTAATGCCCAAATGCTAATTGTCATCAGAAAATGCAAATAAAAGCAATTATGAGGTACTACTACATGCCTAATGTGTAAGGTTAACTAAGATAAGCAGCATTCCCATAGCTTTGAGAATAGGCCTGCATGCGCAGAATCATGCTTTGTTATAATATATCTTGGCACCCTGCAAGCTTTGTGTGCATTTAGTATATGAGGGAGTTGGGACTTCCCTTGGTGCAACACTTGCCTAATGGCATGCGTGGATCACCCCATGCATACCTTGAATAAAGGCGTGTCAGGCATTCCCACAGCTCTGCAAATTTTCTCCCATCTCCCTGAATCCTGAGTGAATCTGCCTATCCTTCAGAAGCTGCAAGACATGTTGGAAGAGCTAAAGTCAAAAAAACCTGACTGTGCTAAATGCTCCTGAAGATGTAGAGCAACAGGAACACTCACCTTTTGCTGTGGAAACTCTCACTTTGGAAGCTTGGCAGTTCCTTGCAAAGATAAACTTATTCTTACCAATCACATTTCTAGGTGCCTAACTGATTCGAAAACTTTTGTCCACACAAAAACCTGCTCATGATATTTATAACAGTTTCATTGATTATAGCCAGATTTGAAAGCAACTACAATGTCTTCCAGGGGTGAATAAATAAACAGACTGTGGTACATTCAGACAATGGTATATTATTCAGCAATAAAAGGAAATGATCTTCAAGCCATTAAAAACATGGATGAATTTAAGATGCATATTACTAAATGAAAGAAGCCAGACTGAAAAGGCTACACACTAAATGATTTGACCAAAAAAGACCCTGAATAGTCTCAGCAATCTGGAGCAAGAAGAACAAAGTAGGAAGGATCACAATATCTGATATCAAACTATATTACAAGGGCACTGTAATCAAAACAGCCTGATACTGGCATAAAACAAACACATAGATCAATGGAACAAAATAGAGAGCCTGGAAATAAACCTGCCTCTCTGGTTAATTAATATTTGACAAAGGGGGCAGAAGTATAATACGGAGTAAAAATAGCCTCTTCAATAAATGGTGTTGGGAGATCTGGACAGGTACATGCAAAAAGTAAAAAATGAAACTAGGCCACCAACTTATATCATACACCAAAATAAACTCAAAATGAATAAAAGACAGATATAAGTTGTGACACCAAAAAAGTCCTAAAGGAAAACAGGCAATATAATTTCAGATATCCCATGTAGCACTATTTTTGCCAATAGAGCTCCTAGGGTGAGGGAAATAAAGGGGAAAATTAAAAAGTGGGACTACATCAAATTAAATGTTTCTGTGTGGCCAAAGAAACCGTCATCAAAATGAAAAGGGAACCGACTGTCTGGGAGAACATATTTGCCAATGATGCACTGGACAAGAATTTGATCTCAAAAATGTATAAAGAACTCACATGACTCCATACCAGGAAGATGAACAATCCAATTAAACCGCGGGCAAAGGACCTAAACAGACACTTCTCCAAGAAGGACATACAGAGGGCCCAGAGGCATATGAAAGGATGTTCAGAATCATTAGACATCAGAGAGATGCAAATTAAAACCACAATGAGAACCTCACACTGGTGAGGATGACTATCATAAACTGATCAACAAACAACAAGTGCTAGTGAGGATATGGGGACAAGGGAACCCTAGTGCACTGTTGGTGGGAATGTAGACTGGTGCAGCCACTTTGGAAAACAGTATGGAATTTTCTTAAAAAACTAAAAATGAAACTGCCTTTTGAACTGGGGATTCTATAGCTGAGAATATCGCCTAAGGATCCTGAAACACTAATTGAAAAGAACCTGTGCACCCCAATGTTTAGAGAGGTGTTATTTATAGTAGCTAAGTGCTGGAAACAGCCTAAGGGCCCATCAGTGGATGAGTGGACCAAAATAACGTGGTACACTTACACAGTGGAATACTACAAGCAGAAAGAAAGAAGGAACTCCTACCTTCTGTGACAGCATGGTTGGAACTGGAGACTATTATGCTAAATGTAAAAACACAAGCGGTGAAAGACAAACATCATATGATCTCACTTATAAAAGGAATATAATGAACAAAATAAGCTAATAAACCAGAGACATGAAAATATGGAACAGACTGACAGCTGCCAGAGATGAGGGTGGAGGGGAACAACAGTGGAAAAAAAGGGAAGGGATCAGTCAAAAAGCATGTATGCATAATCCATGAACATGGACAAGAGTAGGGATACACTGAAGGAGTAGGGGGAGGACTAGGAAGAGAGGGCAAAGGGGAAAAAATTGAGACAACTGTAATAGAATGACAATAATATGAAAGAAAGAAAGAAAGAAAGAAAGAAAGAAAGAAAGAAAGAAAGAAAGAAAGAAAGAAAGAAAGAAAGAAAGAAAGGAAGAAAGGAAGAAAGAAAGGAAGAAAGAAAGGAAGAAAGAAAGGAAGAAAGAAAGAAAGAAGAAACGAAAAGGAAAGAAAAGAAAAGGAAAGAAAAAATAAAGATATCATAGAATCCAGAAAAAAATTAAATGATTTTTAATGTATGATGTTTTGGAAGAAATAAAATTATAGAGAGAATTTAAAAAATCTATAGTTGGCAAAGGTACAGGGAGAAGATAGGAGGTTGAATAGGTGAAGCAAAAGAGATTTTTTAGAATGTGAATTTTTTTTGTATAATACTGCAATGATGAATTCATGATATTATGGATATGTCAAAACCCATAGTAATTTACAGCATAAAATTGAACCTCAATTTATGCAAACTTAAAAAATCATTTAGGAGGTTGTGGGATCCCAGCATGAATTGCAGTCTCTGACCCAAAAAAGTAACAAATATGAAATGACTTCACTGAAATGGATGGGAGGAAAAGGGACTGACCTAAATAACTTTGGAAATTAGTGGAATCTGTGAGACTAATAGCAAAAGGAACTGTAGTTAAGCATTATAGTCTAGTTAATAGATGTGCTTCCCATGGTGTAGGGGTTAACAGTTCTGAGACTGCTATATACACGTCTACCTCCGTAAGGGAACAAAACGAGATTCGGCTGCCTGCTGCAACAAAAGCCAAACTCCTAAGTCAGGTGCTGGTGCAAAAGGAAAGAGGTTTTACTCAGGTGCCTTGAGACCTGAAAGAACGCTGGCCTCCCCTTTTTCCTGCTTAAGCCTGGTTCTTATAGGGATAGGGAAGAGAAGGCCTTTTTTTCTATCCAATTATCTTGCCAGCTTTTGTCGTGCTGGGGGCAAGGAGGGCCCTAGCAATTCATCTGACTAACTTTTAGTGTGCTTGAGCCATATCCTCTCATATTGTTAGCTTTCGGTGGGTTCAGAGTAAGAACCTCCCCTGGTGGCACTGGCCCCCATCTTGGCCAATGTGGGACACTCCCCAGTGCTCCAGCTACTGTCTATGGTCACATTGGTACTGAACAATCAAGTAAATGTAGAGTAGGTCGTTGCATCCTAGTTTCTCACTTTGGAGTGTGAGTTTACAGATAAACAAAGGGAAGAGGCTAGAATGATCCATGGGATAATGGATTAAAGTTGGAGACATCAGTGTGAATCCATGTATTAATACAGATTATCACAGATTTTTAGATATGTGTACATGTGAAGGTTAGTATACATACATATATTCCCTCACATTTTTAGGAGAGGGCCTAGAGTAACGACACCCCACTAGCAAGAAACATACCTAGCAGTCATACCATGATTTCTAATACCATTCTACAAGAAAAAGAACCAGGTCTTCTGGTTCTAGGAACCCAGAAATTAAGGTCCTTCTTCCTAACATGATCTGCCAATCCCTCCCAGTTTCTTCTTTCAAATATTGTTCTTTTCAGTTTTAGCATGTCCACTTATATTGAGGGTTTGCACTTCCCTCCTGAAATCCTTATGTCCTTATCCTTTTATCATATTAAATACATTTACAATAGTTTTCTAAAGACTTTGTCTGATAATACCATTATATGGTTCAACTGATAGTCTTTGTCTATCAATATTTTTGTTGTCATAGATTCTAATGTTTTAAATTATATTTTGACACTGTTAAAATTTATTGGCAAATGAAGAAGAATATTTAATTTTATTTTGCTTAGTTTTTCAGAGAGTTAAATTCTTTTCTTCTGACCTGAAATTAAAATGAGAATCAAATCATTCAAATTCCTTCAAAGTCTGGTTGAGATGGGACTTGGAATCATATTTAATTATATTAAATTTAGCTCAGATGACTTTTACTGCCAACATCTGCCAACTGCCACCAAGGAATTGTTACCTTTGATCTTGTCAGTATTTGCAGCTGGGAAGATTTTGAGTCACTGTTTAGATAATGTAGTTTCCCTTAGATTTCAACTCTGTAGATGCCAACATTCAAGCAATATAGTAATGTCTGAGAATGTAAGTTCCCTCTGATGTTCATTTCTTGCTCCACTACTTCTTTTCTGAGCAAATTACTGATATAGATGTGAGGTGGGGGTGGGGTGGAGAACATTTCATCAGTGAGCTATTTATTTTTGTATTTGTAGCTTTTTTAGATTTTAATCTTTCTACATCCCATGTGTCATTGAAAGCTCAGCTTGTTTCTTTTCTCATTCCTACAGAATAAATCCTTGGCAGGATTACTTTTCCATCTGCCCATATCCAGACTGCATACTTGCCCACAGATATGGAATCTGCCATAGATCTGTTCATCTATACAGGTCTTCTCTCTCTCTGGAGCTCAGAATGATAAGTCTTACTTGTTTCATCCACCCTTTGATAGGCTTGTACAAAAGTGTACTTTTTATTTTCTATTTTTCTTATTATTGATAATACATGAGCAACATTCTTCTACAAACTAACCAGAATCAGCGATCTTTATTCTTATGGTTGTTTTTTTTAATCTCCACCCAATGACATGTCTCATTGCTTTTAGAGGGGGCGGGAACATTGATGTGAGAGAGGAACATCGATCAGTTGCCTCCAGTACACACTACAAGCAGGGATTGTACCCACAACCTAGGTATGATCCTTGACCAGGAATTGTACCCGAAACATGTTGTTGTACAGAATGACACTCCAACCAAGCCACCCACCCAGGCCACTTATTAAAATACTTAATGTATTAATTAACATTTTATCATTTTTATTAATTTCCTTAATCAACAACTTTTTAACTTTAATGTTTATGCATGTATGCTCCTTTGCACCATCGTGTGGTAGGAAAGGAACATTCAATTCAATTTCCATGCAAACTTCCATAACTATGCAGAAAATAACTGTACATCCACATGTGGTAGGCAGATTTTCATCACTTTTATACCTTTTGCCTACACATATACTTTTAAAATGTCAAATGTATTTTTTAATTTTCTATTTTTATATTATACCTCACTGACATCTCTCACCTTTAAGATTATAAAACTATAACCCTGTATTTTACCCCTGTTTTTTGTGCTGTTTTGTTTCCCAAAGAAGCTGCCAACATACAAACACATTCTTCTGGGACATCTGCATCTAGGGTTTATATCAAATGTGCTCATGTAAAACTTGAATTTAGAAAAAAAGTTAATTGGATAGAGGCAATAACGTGAAAGGCATGTCATTCTCCTAATCCCAGACCACGGATTAGTGATGTATTCCTTCAGTTAGGAGCCAGAAAGTGGCTTCTTGTTTTTCCAGTCTCCTAACTATTGCAGGTATAGGTCACTGGGCAGGTTAGTTTTATTGATAGTTATGTGTGGGTTTTTTTAATAATTACCTGGATACCCAGCATAAAGAATGATTGTGTACCCCTTAAAAGATTTTATAAGTACTAATTTCCTGCATTAAAACCCATTGCATTAAAAATAACTAGATTGATTTACGTGATCTCCAATAAAATCTGTAATACTAATTAAATATCACTAACATAATGGGAGTGAAATCACTGAAGGCAAATTTCAACATCCAGGGAGGTTTGTAAAAACCCACTAGTAATAATCAAAGTTCTGAAAAAAATCAATAAAATAATTTCATGATATTTTTCTATAAAATCATTATTCTTCCATTCTTATCCCTCTACTGAATTTGGACAGAGGAAGAAAAATATATGCATGCATATATACATATCATATAACATATAATATTCATGTCAGCATATAACATTCTGGTCTTACTGATGTTTTGCAGCTATTGATCTCTGCCCAGAATCTGATGATATCACTCTAAACCATAGAAAAAACAATTGTGAATGAGTACTCACTTTCTTGCTTAAATAAACTCTTACTACAATTAGGATAGAATACAACTTTTAAATTTTATTTTTATTGTATTTATTGGGGTGACAGAATAAAAATTTTTATCTGAGGCTAAAAGACCTAAGTGATTCCACCCTTATAGTCAGATCAAATTTAACTCCTAAATTACCATTCCATATCAAGCACTCTAGTATTTCTTTTAATTAATTTAAATACATTGAGTTTTTTCTCTTGTTATTCATAACTGTCCCTCATTGCCTACAATAATGCCTGACAAATGAAAGGAAATCAATGAGAAACCATATTTGTTAAATGACTTGCAGCCAACTTCCCATCTTAACTTATAAAATCCATTCAGTGTACTACATGCCATCTCAACAATCTCCTCATGGAAGATTTCACCTCCTGGTTGCGAAGAGTATAAATCACAGGATTCAACAAAGGAAAGATCACTGTGTGGAAAAAGGAAACCACCTTGTCCACTGGTAAGGCTCTAAAGGGGCGAGTGTAGATGAAGATAGCAGGTCCAAACATAATCAGTATAATAATGACATGAGTGGTACATGTGGACAGGGCCTTGTTCTTCCCCTCAGAAGATGACCCACGTACACGACAGAAAATGACCGCATAGGAAGACAAAAGCCCCAGGAAGCACAGGAGAGTGAGCAGGCCACTGTTGAAGACCATCAGGAGCTCCACCACAAAGGTGTCTGTGCAAGCCAGCTTGATGACCTGCGGCACATCACAGAAGAAGTTATCCAGCTGGTTTGGACCACAGAAGGGCAAGTGGAGAATAAGGGCCACCTGGATGATGGAGTGAGCAAAGCCTCCAAGCCACAGAGCCAACAGCAAGGTGTAGCAGGCTCTTGGGGTCATGACAGTTGAATAGTGTAACGGACGGCAGATGGCGATGTAGCGGTCAAAAGCCATCACAACAAGAAGCAACCCCTCCCCTCCTCCAAGGAAGTGCAAGAAAAAGAGCTGAGTGATGCAGGCTCTGTAGGAGATTACTTTCTTCTCAGAGAGGAAGTCCACCAGCATCCTGGGAGTCACAATGAAGGAGTAGGATGCATCAAGGAAGGCCAAGTTTCCCAGAAAGAAGTAGAGGGGTGCTGAGAGGCCAGGGTCTGATGTGATGGTGAGAATGATGAGGAAATTCCCAGGGAGGATGATGAGGTAGAAAATGAAGATGAGCACAAGGACCAGGAATTGAATATTTCGAGACTGAGTCAGACCAAGGAGGATAAATTCTTTCACCGCTGTGCTATTTTCAATCTCCATCTCCTGTGCCTACAGAATATTAAGGAATAGGGAGTTAATTTCCATCTTGTCCATCCAGATCATAGTTCTTCTCTAACTAAAACTGGTATATGACACAACTATATTATATCTTCATTCTCCTACAACCTAAAAAAACTTTATTTTTCTACATTTTATAACTGTCAAACACTCCTTTTCTGCTTCCATCCTGTTCCTCTATTTATGTTCCCTCATGTGGGAGTCTAGAAAGCTTCTGTCCTGGATTTACAATTTGCATTAGGCATATGAAATTTTTTCTGATTGAGGAAAAACTTAACCACAGTTATCAAGTTCTGCAGATCTTTTATTTGAATGGGGGTGAGGTGGGGATTGACAGCAAGGAGAAATGACAGAGCTTTTTAAGGTGATAGATTTGTTCTATACCTTGACTGTAGTGCTACAAGTCTCTATTTGTTAAAATTTATTCAAGTATGAAACTATACAGAAATTTGAACATTTACTGAATGCAAATTATGTAATATCTTAGGAATATCAAGTTAAAAAAGCTAAAAAATGAAAACTGTATTAATTTGAACTATATCATTTTTTTCTATAGAATATCGAAGATCATACACCATACCAAGTGGGGTTAATCCCAAGGATACAAGGATGGTACAATATTCTCAAATCAATAAAAATATACACCACATAAACAAAATGAAAGACAAAAATCACATGACCATATCAATAGATGAGGAAAAAGCATTGGATAAGGGACAGCACCAATTTATGATAAAAACACTCAGCAAAGTGGGAATAGAGGGAGCATTCCTCAACATAATAAAAGTCATATATGAGAGACTTACAGGCAATATCATACTCAATGGGCAAAAATTAGAGCTTTTCCACTAAGATCAGGAACAACATAAGGGTGCCCACTCTCACCACTCCTATTCAACATAATACTGAAAATCCTAGCCACAGCAATCAGACAAGAAAAAGAAGTAAAAGGCATCCAAATTATAAAGGAGGAAATGAAACTGTCACTGTTTGCAGATGACATGATAGTGTACACAGAAAATCCTATAGACTCCACCATAAAACTGCTCGACCTAATAATTGAATTTGGCAAAACAGCGGGTTACAAAGTCAATACTCAGAAATCAAAGGCATTTTTGTGCACCAACAATGAAACTTCAGAAAGAGAAAGCAGGAAAAAAAATCCCATTTGATATAACAACAAGAAATATAAAGTACCTAGGAATAAACCAAGGAGATAAAAGACCTATACTCAAAAAACTATACAACACCAAGGAAAGAAATCAAAGAAGACACAAACAAATGGAAGCATGTACCATGCTCATGGATTGGGAGAATTAACATCATCAAAGTGGCCATACTACCCAAAGCGATTTATAAATTCAATGCAATCCCTATTAAAGTATGAATGACATATTTCACAGTTATAGAATAAACACTTCAGAAATTTATATGGAATCATAAATGTCTTTGAATACCTGCAACAATTTTGAGAAAGAAGAGCAAAGTAGGAGGGATCACAATACCTGATACCAAACTGTATTACAAGGCCACTGTAATCAAAACAGCCTGGTACTGGCATAAAAACAGGCACATAGACCAATGGAACAGAACAGAGAGCCCAGAAATAAGCCCAAGTCTCTATGGTCAATTAATATTTGACAAAAGGGGGAAGAAGCATAAAATGGAGTAAAAATAGCCTCTTCAACAAATGATGTTGGGAGATCTGGACAGCTACATGCAAAAAAAAATGAAAATCGATCACCAACTTAGACAACACACAAAACTAAATTCAAGGTGAATAAAAGACTTATATACAAGTTGTTACACCATAAATGTTGTAGAGGAAAAAATTGGCAGGAAAATCTCAGACATTCCACGCAGCAACATCTTTACTGGTATGTCCCCTAAAGCAAGGAACATAAAGGAAAGAATAAACAAATGGGGCCTCATCAAATTAAAAAGTTTCTGCATGGCCAAAGAAAACAGCACTAAAATGAAAAGAGAGCCAAGTGTATGGGAGAAATTATTTGCCAATGACACCTCAGACAAGGGCTTGATCTCCAAAATATAAAAAGAACTCACAAGACTCCACCCCAGGAAGACAAAAACCCCAGCTAAAAAATGGGCAAAAACTTGAACAAATGCTTCTCCAAGGAGAATGTACAGAGAGCCCAGAGACACAGGAAAAGATGCTCAGCATCACTAGCTTTCAGAAATATGCAAATTAAAACCACAATGTGATACCACCTCACACCTGTCAGAATGGCCAACATAAACAAATCAAAAAACAAGTGTTGGAGAGAATGCAGAGAAAAGGGAACCCTAGTGCACTGTTGGTGGGAATACAGACTGGTGCAGACACTATGAAAAACAGTATGGTATTTTCTCAGAAAACTAAAAATGGAACTGCCTTTTGACCCAGTAATTTCACTGCTAGGATTCTACCCTAGAGCTCTGAAACACCAATCCAAAAGAACCTATGCACCACACTATTTATAGCAGCACAATTTACAATAGCAAAGTGCTGGAAGCAACCTAAGTGCCCAACAGCAAATGAGTGGATCAAAAAACTATGGTACATTTACACAATGGAATTCTGTGCAGCAGAGAGAAAGAAGGAGCTTCTTCTCTTTACAACAGCATGGATGAAACTGGAGAGCATTATGCTAAGTGAAATAAACCAGGCAGTGAGGGACAAATACCGTATGATCTCAACTTTAACTGGAACATAATCAACAAAAGAAAAAAGCAAATAAAATATAACCAGAGTCATTTAAATTAAGAATAATCTAACAATAGCCAGAGGGGAGGTGGGAGGGGACAGTAGGGGAAAGGGTTTTCAGGAACTACTACAAAGGACACCAGGACAAAACCAAGGGAGAAGGTGGAAGCAAGGGAGGGAGTTAGGTTTGGAGGGGGAGGGGGAAGGGTGGGGAGAATACACAGACAACTGTAGTTGAACAACAATAGAATAATTTAAATTAAAAAAAGAAAAAAATATATCAACCTATTGACCTAGTCTCAAGAAAAAAATTCTAATCGTTCTGGAAAAATTAAGATCTGAGGCTGGTCTATACATTGGTGGTCTCCTAATTTGGGAATGTGCTCACCCAACAAACATTATAATTTCTACATATGAAAATAATAATACTTACATATTGCTTGCTTGTTTGTCTTGTTGATTAGAATATAACCAGAGATACTGAAATAAAGAACAAACTGACAGTAACCACAGGGATGGGGAAGAGGGATAATGGGGGAAAATAGGGAAAGGACCGTCAAGGAACATGTACAAAGGACACATGGACAAAGGAAAAGGGGGTAGGTTCCAGGGTGGGAGGTGGGGATGGGTGGGGCAGGAGGATGCAGTAGGGTGAAAATGGAGACAACTGTACTTGAACAACAATGATAAATAAATAATAAGTATTTATATGCAAAATAACCTTGATATATAACTTTTTGGAAGATCCCCTTATATACCAGTTTATGATGATAGGACCAAAACATTCTAGGCAATTAAATTGATATATTTCCTTAAGAATATATGCTGTTAATAATCAGAAACAAAGGTAAAATATAATATAAGGTTATTTGTTAATTATCTTAGAAATTTAGATTCCTTTTTCCTCAGGTATGTACATTTACATATCAACATTGTTTTAAGACACAATTAGATATCAGCATTTGTAAAAATCACTTTTAAATTCTGATCTGATAGTCATTGTAATAAAGATTTTATATTACATGCAAAAAAGAAAATGATAGTAAAATTTCTATACATATATTATTATATCCCTTTCTTTAAAGATCTTTAGAAAGTTCTACAGCTTAGATAAAAGCAATCAGTATAATTGAATATAAAATATACAAATAAAATATATTGCTTGTGCATGTGCAAAATGGTGGTTTGTTGAGATAAAAAGTTTCAAAAGCTTGAAGACCCTTGAACTAAAACAACACATAAAACAATATTTCACGTGCTTTCAGTTGCATGGCACACTTGCTTTTCAGGAGTGTTGTGGAACATGGAGTGTAGAAAGGAGGGAAGAAAAGGGTCCACTCACTCTAATGGCAAAGGGAGACAGAATGAAAGAGAAGAGATGGAAAGAAAACCAAAGTCTCAAATCAAAAAGTTCTTTACAGTGACACTTCTATTGAAAACACTGAAATATCTGCTTTTTGTATGTCTAAACCCAAATATACTAATGACAGAGGTTTGCATGTACAGTTAAAATTAGGAAATATGAAAAAAGCATTTTCTATCACAAAGGCACATACACGTGAGTGTAAACACATGCACACACACACATGACCAGCACACACATTGTTTCCTAGTGAAACTGAAGCATAAAAATTTACAAATGGCACCATCCAAATTAGCTTTTCTGTTCCCTTTATGCTCTCTCTCTGTTTCTCCCTCCCTCTCTCTATCTCTTCCTCCCTTCTTTCTTCCTTTCCTCCCTTCCTTCTCTACTCAGACATCCATTGGCTTCAATATTTATCATTCCTTCTGTGCATAAAAGCTGCTGTTAGACAAGTAAGCCAGGAATCTCTCTCTACTTACTCCTGGGTAGTGTGTATCTTCAATATATTATACTGTTGGTTATTTCACACTCTTTCAAACACTGAGACTGTCTGTTGGGCATAGAAGAAACTTTTAAGTAGCTATAAGGTTAAAAGTTGAAGGTTCTTCTACTGTGCTTTGTGTTTTACCCCCTGTCATGTATTTCTGTTCTACAGACTCATTAACAGATGGGATTTATTATCATCTAACACCCCTCACCTCTTTCAGTTAATGTGATATGTAAATTTAAGACCAAGTATTAACATCTCTGAGACAACTGGGATTTTAATAAAGGCTTCATATATTCTCAATAAAGTACTTATAACTATCGGGAGGAACTAGAGCTACACTACCAGGAACAGATAAAAGCTGCTGCTGTATTGCTAAATTCAGACCTCCTGTATTAATCTCTTTCTACTGTAATTCTGACCATTTCATTCCAAAAGAACAGATTTCTCACTTGAAGAGTTGTAATATATTTTCATTTATTCCTTTTTTTGTTTGTTTGTTTCTCATAAACATAAAGAAGGACAAAAGTGTTTACCTTTCTAGCAGTGTCACCAGAAAGGGAAAAGGACCCAGAGCAGGTGTGCTTCAGGCTGGCTTGTAGCATGTAGGTTCTTGACTTGACATAGGAAAGACTTCACAACACAATTCCAGGCGGTTTTGAGAGTAGATTTATTCAAACTGGTGGC
>PVKM010033274.1:0-16048 GCA_004027735.1 Carollia perspicillata
TTTCTTTCTTTCTCCCTCCCTTCCCCTCTCTCTAAAAGATAAATAAAACCTTTTAAAAAAGAAAACCAAAAACTGAAAATATATATTAAGACTTTGTCCCTGGTTCCTGAGGAAATCCTCAGTGCCCTCCCTCCCCCGCCAATCTTTGACTCTGAGGTGGTGGTAAGCAGGGTTAGGAGACCAGCTGGTTGGTGAGGGAGGCTGTGTGTGTGCACATGACTGCATGCATCCATTTGAACCCTGGGTTGGCAGGCAGGGTGGAAAGGAGTGGATCAGAGGATTTGTAAGAAGATCTCAGCAGAGAGGCCTTTAATCTTTGAGGCAACTGCTTGTATGAAGACCATGTTGTTGAGATATGACCTTGGACGCCAAGTAGCCAGAAGCACTGGGATTGCTGCCACCTCTCAGTTCAGGCAACTGAGTCTTGAAAGACCAGGGCCAGAATGTCAAAGACTGGCATTCCCCTTGGTCCCTTAGTGACCCTGGAGCGGTTCCAAGCATAGCCTTGAAAGAGGCATCCCACTCCAAAGATGAGGAAACTGAAGCCCTCCAAAGAAAAGGGGTTTGGCCCTAAACGGGTAACTCACTTGGTTGGAGTGTCGTCCGAATGCACCAAAAGGTTGCAAGTTCTTTCTCCTGTCAGGGCACATTCAGGAAGCAACCAATGAAACTCTCTCTCCCTTTCTCTCTCCCAAATCAGTAAATTTTTAAAAAATAAAAATAAATGGTGCTTGCCCAAGGACCCTCCATGAGTCAGTTACAAAGCTAGGATTGAAGCTGAAATACCTGCCCAACATTCCTATCTTCCAGTCCCAGAAATCCTTGAAGTCCTCCGGGGCATGCAGCAGAGGGACAGGCTAGCGTTCCCCAGCTGCTGAGTTTCTGTGGCCTGGAACATCCTCCCAACAGCTCTCATTCTCAAAAAATCCTTGCCTTCTCAATGCACACCTCTCCCCCAATGCAAATATTTGCCTGGGATCAGAAGGGAAGGATGGAGGCAGTGCTGAACATCAAGGAGAAAAGAGTGGTTAAAGAATGTGTATTTGCCCTGACTGGTGTGGCTCAGTGGATTGGGATTCGACTTGCAAACCAAAGGGTTGCTTTTTCAATCCCTGGTCAGGGCACATGTCTGGGTTGCAGACCAGGTCCCTGGATGGGTGCTGCGAGAGGCAGCCAATCTATGTTTTTTCTCTCACATCAATGTTTCTCTACCTCTTACTCCCTCCCTTTCCCTGTCTCTAAAAATAAATAAATAAGAAAAAAAAAAGAATGTGTATTTGGTGGCAGGTGCTGGGCATAGATGGCCGGGAGACTGCTGGGGAGCTGAGCACAGCTGTGTCTTGGACTGAGAAGTCGAAGAAACACTGGCAAAAGGGCTAGGTGAGGACTGTATCCACTCTTGTCTGTCCAGCCATTCTCTGATTCCTACCAACATTCGCTGAGCTCCTAATATATGCTACTCTTAGGTTAAATCTAATCAAGCCCCTGATGTGTGGTAGGCTCACTAAATCTTATTTAGTTATAAGAAAGCTTTATAGAGAGGGCATTATAACCCTGTTACCCAGATAAACCACCTGAGGCTTGAAAAGGAGGAAATTCCTTGCACAAAGTCTTGCAATTGGTGAGTAATGGATCTTGGATTTGAATCCTGCCCTGTCTTCAAATTCCTTAATTTTTTCCAGGAACCATCAATGCTTTTTATCCCACTTGGACCCCATAAAAAAGTTAACTGCTCCATAAACATTTTACTTTGTTTTAAAATGAATCACCTCTGCAGTCATTCAAGATTTGCAAAGTAAAAAAACACTGAAAAATACACATCACTCAATTTCTTGGGCATTTATACATAAAATCATTCCAACTGTTATGTCACCTCTGTATTCCCACCCCACCTTTCTTTCTCCTTCTCCCATTCTTGGGCCCTCCTCCCAGGTCCTGACACAATAAAGCACAATTTTAACTGCTATGGAGACCCTCTGCTCCACACCACAGAACAGTTTGAAAGAAATGGGTAGAGAAAGCAGGTGATATTTCTTCCTTGGCTTGTTTTCTCATCTATTTGTTAAGCGACTGGATCTCTGATGTTTGTGCCTTTATGTATCCATATGCCACAGGCTGGGCAGTAGCCACAGATCTTCACCCTTACAGTGTCCCATGAGTCTGTGGGGTTGGGTAGGGGCCCACATGACGAACTTGAGCTTCCTGGCTTTCCTGACCAGTCGTCTGGGTTGTTTCATCAGTAGTGTCAGGGGTGCCCCAAGCATTACTGAATTTTCCTTGTATTCACATCATTGTTTAAAATAAAGGTGGTGCCCTGGCTGGTGTGACTCAATGGACTGAGTGTTGGCCTGCAAACCTAAGGGTCACTGGTTCGATTCCCAGGGCACATGCCTGGGTTGTGGGCCGGGTCCCCAGTTGGGGGCATTTGAGAGGCAACCAATTGATGTATCTCTCACACATCTATGTTTCTCTCCCTCTCTTCCCCTCACTCTAAAAATAAATAAAATCTTTAAAATATATATAATTAAAATAAAATAAAATAAAGGTGGCTCAGGCCCCAACACCTATCAGTAAATCCCAAGCTTCTGACATTCTTTTCATAGATAAGTCGGAATTTATTTTTGAATGTCATTCAATTTCTCAATAACTAAATAAAGACACACATACAAAAAAATAATTTTTGAGCTTTTTTGGTTTTTGTTTTGTTTTTTAATGTAGAATTCTTGTTTAAGGTATTTCAGAATCCAGCATCTAGTTATCACTGCTTATTATACTTTTTTTCCCAATAATCTCTGGTCAGAGTAGTAGTATTCGATGAGTGTTAATTTCTCCTTCACACTTTTATGTATATCGTAGCACTTTAATTCACTTATTTTATGCCTTGATTTGGTACAAAAAAATGTAAGTGGCATACAAGGACCATAGAATGTAAAATGACATAAACTAGAAGTAGTTGTGGGATGAAAATAAAGGTATAAGCATAAAATGATACCAAAATAAGACCATAAAATCTTTTACACTTTCCCCAGAATCAAAAATTGAATTCTGAAGCTTTTTAATAACCAATACAAAAGGAGAAACTTGAGTATTCTTTGTTTTTGTTTTTTTAATCCTCACCCAAGGACATTTTTTTCATTGCTCTTTTTTTTAGAGACAGAGGAAGGGAGAGAGAGAAACATCCATGTGATGCGAGAAAGAAGTGCTGACGGGGTGCCTCCCTCAGGCAACCGGACTGGAGATGTACAGCACCCGGACCAGGGGTCAAACCCACAACCTTGGTATGTGCCCGGACTGGAAATCAAACCTGCGACCTTTCGGTTACAGAACTACGCACACCAACCAACTGAGCCACACCGGCCAGGGCCTGCGTGATTTTACAACATCTAGGCCAATAAAACTGAAAACAAACTGATTGCTCAAGAGAAGCATGGCTATTCCCAATATTTTGGGAGGGCTCTCACAAACAGGATACACAATGTTTCTCAATCCCATCTTTGTAGCAGCTCTAATGGGGAATTTCACAGGGCTGTACCTCATAGCATTTAGATCCTCGGCCTTCCTTCGCCACTTCCTAAGTTAGTATATCTATGCTTACGGTAATGACTGAAAGGGAGCCCAAAGGGGAATACTGGGGGATTGGTAATGTTCTGTTTCTTCATCAAGGTGCTCATTGCACAGACACGTTCAGTTTGTGGAAATTCATGAAGCCATATGCTTATATGTGCACTTTTCTGTACATACAAGATACTTCAATGAAAAGTTTAAACACACACACACACACACACACACACACACACACTCAACCAGAGACTACAAGGACAGTTTGCATCCTTTTCTAAAAAGTTGATTAGTAGTTAAGAAATTTTTTTAAATTTTAGCTTAAAAAATAAATTACTAAAAATCATAAGGTAAAAATAAAACTCATTCTTACTTGTGTCATGGATATGTCTAACACTAAAAGCAGCACTTGTTGGAATCTAAGAGTGTTAAAATTTAAAGATCTATCCACCTTGCTTTGCTCAGAATTATAACATATCCCTGTGTGTGTTCCCCAATGCCCTCTATACACACCATCCAAACTATTTTCACCTCTTCCAGTAATTTTTTATCAGACAACATACAAATCTATTAACTGTGGATCACAGGGTCAAAGGAGGATTGTCTGAGAGCGCAAAAATGAACGGTCAGCTTAGTTTAGACTTCAACAGTCTTGGATACATGGAAAAGCGCTCATGGAAAATAAAAGGGTAGATTTTGAGACTGGTGGAACTTGGTAGAGAGCTAGACAGTGAGCAGCCAACTCCAAGAACAGCCTCTAGGCCCCATTCCAAAGCAAACTCTGCTATGGCGGCTGCACTGCTCTGCTCCATAAAGCTCAGCACTAGAGGGCAAGACCAGGCTACAGGGCAAAGGCATGGCCTGGAAAATTACTGCAGTGCAACTACCAGCCACTCCTAAAACCAGCACAGAAGTGGTTGCTTCGGAAGGCCTTGTGCCACAAAGCAGTTATAGCCACACAGGGTGCCTGAATGCCTTCCAGCACAGGGAGTGGTAGGCAGCCCAGCACCACCCAGCAGGTGAACAGGGCCTCAGCTCAGACTGAGGGGCCCTGGGTGGTGGACAGGATAGAAAGAGCAGCTGTGTCACTGCAATTCTGCTGGCCATGCAGGAACAGGGACTGAAAAGACCAGGGAAAAGAGACACCATATCTGGGGGTCTCCTGATGTAACACACTGCATTCCTGGTACACAGTGGTAGGGCCAAAGAAAACACATTTATGATAAAAAAGCATTGATGGCTTAATTTTTTTATCCTCACTGAAGACATGCTTATTGATTTTAGAAAGATTGGGAGGGAGGGAGAAAGAGAGGGAAAGAAACATCCATGGGAAAGAGAAACATTGACGGGCTTCCTAACATGCACTTTGATATGAACCTGCAACCCAGGCTTGTGCCCTGACCAGGAATCAAACCTTCAATCTTCCAGTTTACAGGATGACATTCCAACCTGCTGAATCACACCAGCCAGGGCGATGGCTTAATTCTTATCCTTCGCATTCGTGTTTAAAGGATTTTTTTTATATGTGTTTGTGTACGTGGAACAACAGTTCCTATGTTCTATTCTTAGATTGGTCACTGATAAACAAAGCATCTGCCAGTGGAAACGAAACTGTCAAGGGCTCAGAAATTCTAAGCTTACCATCCATAACCAGAAGGTATTTGTTTGAGCGCCTAGTGTGTGACCAGATCTGAATACTGATTTTGAAGTTGCACACAGCAGCTGGGTGACCAGAATGGCAACATAAAGTCAGGTAGGTAGGACACTGGAACAGGAGCCAGAGGGAGCACAGGAAAGAGGACCAGCCCAGCCAGGGCAGCAAGAGACAGAGTCCCAGGCCACAGGGCACACGTGAAGCGGTTGGGCTTCCCTTCTCCAACTCGCCTGTGCTGAGTTTCAACTCTAAGCCACACCATCCTGGCTCTGCCCACACATCTGTCTCATTTGTTTCTCCCTCCCTCCCTGCCTGCATCTCAGATGACTGTTCTGCCCAGAGTTACCTCTGTTACTGGAGGGTTTGTATCCTTTCCAAATCACAACGGCTGTGGTGACCCGGGAGCTGAAGCGTCAGCCTGACACCTGTGGGTGTGCCTCCTCAGCCACTCCAAGTCAGTCAGAAACCACAAGAGCCAGCCAGAGAGATGTGTTTGAGATTTAACACAGGGAAAGCTCATTAATTCCTGAGTTTGAGAATACTTAGGGTTCAGCAGGTAAACTTAGCACTTAAAAGGGGACACACAAAACTAGGCCTTGGGAGATCTAGCAAGCTGGTGCACAGTATCCTTCAGCCCTGGCTTTGTGCCCAAATGTGACCTCTTGGCTCCAGCACCAAGTTGGTCCCAGCAGGTTTATTATAGACCAAAGAACCTAGAAACCATTTTAGTCCAGACCTCTGCCCTCAGGAGGGACTTAGCTAACTCAGTCTGAACAAATGGGTATAACCTATTAAAAACCTGCCGGAATGGAGAGTCTTTAACTTCCAATAATAGTCTGTTCCCAGCACTGCTTTTCAGCTGGTACATACTGGTACAGCTATACCAGTTAATAAAATACTGAAACACTTGTGAACAAGTTGGGATACAGTGACTACCCCAGGCCCTCTGAATGCCCCACTACCACCTTGTCCCCAGGAGAACTTCATGACCCAGCAGCTAAAGGGCGAATGTCAGCCACAGCAAGGGATCTGTAGTAGCCTGTGTAGGCATCCCTACCAAAGTATTGTGGTGTTGTTATTATCCTTGCCTGTCTCATTAGATATGCCTACCCTATTCTAAAACTTTCAACTGCTATTATCGATAAATGCCATTCTTTAAGGCTGTTATTCTGAGTCTTTCATAATACAGCACCATTCTGTATTCTCTTTCATACCCTCTGCACCAAACCCAGAGGCTCAACATCCGCAAACACTATCCGCAAACACTAGCTTCCCCCGCCTCCTGGTCTTTGCTTACACTGCTCTTTCTGACTAGAGTAGCCTTCTCTTTCTGTATCCATTAACATCTTACCAACTCCTCAAGATCTGAAATGTCACCATTCCCTTGACATTAATTGAAAAAACGTGTCCCATTACCAGAAGTATCGCAACAGCATCCAGATTCTACATTTGTAAAACTTAGTGACAGTTTCATATTGGGATTATTTTTACATGTGCACCCGAACTCCCTTCCTAGAGAGAAAGCTGTTGAGAGGGCAGAAGCCAAAACCTCAGTCATCATTGTATCTAAGACACACAAGCACAATGCCTTGCTTAAGGTATGTGCTAAATAAACATTTGTTTAAACGAGTGAGTGAACAGCTCTAATTATTTTGTCTCAGGGACCCATTTTCTATCTGTTAATGATTTGGGTTGCTTTTCTTTGAAGTTACTCCAACTGTGGTTGCATCTTTTTTTACATATGGAGCCCAAATTGCACACCATCCATATCTTAAACTACTGAGCTATTCCATAAAGACGAAGCAGGAAGTCTGCTCCCTGTCATTACTTTACCACCCTAGAGTTTGTGACTGCCACCTCTCCATATACTTCTTCCAGCACCAGACTGATGTACCAGTCACACAGGGACAAGCAAATGAAAGGTTCTTGGGAATAAAGGGCGGCCTTAGAGATGACAGGAAAGCTGGTGGTAGAGTGAGCTGGCAGGGAATGCTACAGGGAGGAGGCAGGGTGGCTTGTTGGGGAGGAGAGCCAAGATGGGACTCTGGTTGCTGTGGTCAAGGCCACGGGTACAGTCCTGGAAGGAGAAGTTTTACTATCCTGGTTGCTGTGGATTGACCAGGGTGTAGAGGAGGGAATGCTAGCAACTCCCTTCCTACCTCTCCCTGCTCTCCCTTCAGAGGAATAGTTCTGAGCTGGGAATAAGACCTATAAGGACAAGAGGTCTTTGATACAAGATGCCTGTACTTCTTATAAACAAAGAAGGATGGGAGACAAGGAGTCAGAAACCACAGCCACTGGCTAAATCTCATTCCAAAAGGAAATCAAGGGAAAAAGTGGAACCCAATGGGACAGCCAGCGTGAAAAGTCACCCTGTAGAGCCAACGGGGTTTCAGGGTTCTGAGGGATCCATCAGTGTCCAAGCTTGGACTCTTGTTAAAAATGATGGTTAAGGAAACAGAAAGTCACTTCAGGAACAGGAAACTGGGAACATTGTTCTGGAGAAGAGTCAGTATGGAAAAGGAAACAAACAATAAGGAAACTCAGTCAGAGTTAAGATTCTTCTAGAAGGGAAACCAAACAGACCCAAGAATTGATGGCTAAGGGTGAGACAGCCACCTGGAGCCAGAGTGTGAGATCTGATTACGGCAAACTGCTTCTGGTCTCTGCCGACAAAGCACACTAGAGGTAAATTATTGGGGGGTAGTAGGGGAGAAGGGAGGTGACTGATTTCAGGGTCACAAAACAACTGCCTTCCTCTGTTTTTAATTTGTGCTGAGAATCTCACTGGCTACCACACAAATAATATCGAGAAGGGGTGTCCCAAGGAGAAAAGAAGGAAGGTCTCTCCCAGGGCCTCCCACCTGCACACACTCCAGCTGGGCTCATCCACCTGGGACTATGAAGGGAATGGAAGAGTAGATTCGTTCTGTCTTTCAGAGGTAAAAACAAGGCCCAGAGAAGGGAAGAACTAGCTATAGGAAGGCAGATTTGGGTCATCAGGAGGAAGAACTCTCCTACTTAGAGCTGTAGAACTGTCTTCCTCATGATGTGTTGAGCTCTCTGAAAGAAACCTTGGAGATTATTTGGCCCAATCTCCCCCTTCTATTGTTCTCTTGATTCCCCAACTCCTCCTGCCATTTTTCTCTTGATTCCCCAACTTCTTAGAGACAGAACAAGGATAGGAACCTCAGTCTCCCAACTCACAACCAGAATTATTTCAACTGCGACACAGTGAGAGGTTCCACTGTAAACATTATCTCTACCCTGAACCAGCTCAGTTAATGACCCTAGTGATTCCCTCTTTGGTTACAGGAGACAAAGCACCACACCCAACTCTGAGCAAAGCAGCTGACACAAGGACATGTCAGGGAATCTTCTAACCAGTAATTTTGTCAGTTATTCCTTCTGTTTCCTGGGAGGGGAAAGTGCAGGCATGACAGATGTGCTAGAACTGTGAACTCTGCCCCTTCGGCTTGGGAAGGGAATCTGGTGGTTCTGGGAGTCTCTCCACTTCTTCCAGGTATTACATGGACCTTTTACAGTACTTGACACTTTCAGAGTTTTACTTGTTACTTCCACCAATAGTAAATTGTAAATCATCTCGAAGAGCCATACCTGTTGAAGTGAAAAGAGAGAGACCGTCCCCTCCGCATTTTCCCAGGAGGAAGCTGAGACACAGAAAAAAAGTCGCCTTGGCTAAGTTAAAAGGCATTAAGTGGTCCATGTGCTGTGCATTGTTTCCTTGAGTAGGTTTGGGGAGTTTGGTGGATTCCTCAGGGTTCCCAAGGAGGGCTTCAGATAACCAGCTGTAGGAATGGCCAGGACTAAGAGAGGGGACGGTTCAATGAGGAGGTGGGAGACTTGGAGGAAGAGGAAGGGGCTGGGAGGGGAGTGGCGTGGCCATGGGAAGCGGGTGGGGAGGAGAGGTGGCTCTAAGAGGTATTGTTAAAAATAAAGAACCGCGGAATATGCATCAGGAGAGGAAATGGAGCAAAGCGAGCCTCAGAGAAAGCAGTGAGCAAAGTTTGGGCCGTGCAGACCAGGGTGTGTGGCCTCGGTTGGGACGGCCGAGGGCATCCCAGACACAAATCTACAGCCCGCGCGTGGACTGCGCGTGTCTCCTCCTGGGAGACTGCAAGCCTGGCGCCGTGGAAGTGCCCCAAGTCTGGGCCAGCATTTCCACGGGGCAGGGGGAGCTTCTCTTCCCGTCGCCCTCCGAGGAGAGAAGAAAGCAGCCCCGAGGATGCCCGACCCCATGTATCCCGGCGGCCAGGCCCGGCCTTGGCCCTTCCTCCCCCGGTAGCCAGTGGGGCAGCGCCGGGCACCTGGAGACGAAAACGAGTTCAAAATCGCGTCTGAGGATGAGAGTCGGTTCTCCCCAGCGTTTGAGCCAGCGGTACCACCCGTTCCCGCCTCCGCGCCCTCTCCCGCCCCCGCCCGGTGCCACTTACTCCGGTTCAGAGGATTCCCGCCGACCTGGGCCGACGCCACCAGTTCCAAATAAAGAGTCCAGAGCCCCACGGACACCACGGAGAGAACCACCAGCAGCCGGAAGCGCCGCCGCAGCAGCTTGACCGGGCGCAGGAGCAGAAGGAGCAGCGCGGCGCGGGGACTCCCCATAGCGCTGCACCCCGGCGGCCGCCGCCAGCCCCAGCCCCAGCCCCACGGCCGGGCCCAGCGCCCCGGGCGTGCGGGGTCCCAACCCCAGTCCAGGGTCTCAGGGCTGAGCCGAGGCCGTCTCCCCCGGCCGCGCTCCCACGGGGCTCGGGCTCATGCTCCCGCGCGTCAGGGGTCTGTCAGCTGCACCAGCGCCGCGCACCAGCCCCAGGTCCCCACAGGAGTGGAGCCCGGCTCCTCCTTCCCGAGTGTCCTCCGCGCGCGACTCTCCTCTCCACGCCTCTCCCAGTCGTAGGCGCGCTGCCTCCCTCCCTCTCGGCTCGCTCTCACACTCTGCCCACCGAGAGGTCCCCGAGGTGCAAGCCAACCCAGCCCTCCTCTCTCCTTCTCCCGCCCCGGCTTCCTCCCAGCTTTCGCTGCGGAGGCGCACCCACCTGTCCCGCCCCCGCCCGGGCCCAGTCCCCGCCCCAGGGCACAGGTGGGCCCCGCCCCCAGGAGACCTGGGAAAGAGACGAGGTCCAGTCCTAAGTGAGGCCCCAGGACTGGTAACTGGCGCCCCCCGCCGACTGGGGATGCGTGGGGTGCTGATGGGGGTAGGTTACAATGTGAACTCTGCATGACTGAGGGAGACTGAGGTACCTCCCAGGCACTGGATCGTGTTGCTACCCCAGCAGAAGTGAAGTCGGGTAGATGCGGGGAGCAGTCGTGTTGAGGTGACGCCTGAGATTTTGGTTTCAGGGCCTCTCGCGGCCTACACCGACCCTACTACTCTCTACTTTAGGTAACGAGAATAGACGTTATTAATTGGGAGGCAATGGCCACTTGATTCAGCCATAGTTTCCTCTTCCAGGGAGGATATGAAGACTATTCCTTCCTAGCCTCAAACACATCTCCAGGAGGCACTGGGAAGTTATATGGCTCCCAGGGTGAGCCCCAGGTAACTGTTCCCAGACTTCGATGAAATAACCTGTTGGGAGAGAGTAGATGGTAGAAGGTTCTGAAAAAGAATTAAAAATCAAAAAACATAACTCTCTGAAGTTGAAAAGATCATCAAGACATTCAGCAGTATTCTAGTTCTCTGCCTTCAGGCAGGTAAAACATTATCTGATTTAAATGAGATAATTAAGGTACAAAGGAGCACAGTGAATTTCCTCAGATCATTCAGAAGGTAATAATATAGTTTTATTTTCCACTGTTCCTCCTGAAAAAAATGACCATGAGACAATAGAGAAAGTGGAAATACAAAAGCATTCCGGACACTTTAAAATCAAATAACATGCAAATAGTGTTCCAAGACAAGTTCATGGAACAGAGGGCTATGTTTTCCCTTTTCTCTGTTACCACCTTAGTCCAGTTGTCTCTACTGAACTATTGCAAATTTTCCTCAACTAGATCCCTGGACTTCAGGCTCCCTCACCCCACCCTAGACCTTCTCTCTCCTACTACCAGCTAGTATTTACAAAATTCTCTTACACATCTATACACCTGGTCAGAAATATTTAATGGCTTCTCAGTACTTGCTGATTAAAATGCAAACGCAAATCTGAATTCAAGGCCTTCCAAAACCTTTTTCACTTTGTGCTCCAACTAAAATGAGTTTACTCATTGCCCTTCAACACATTTTCTTTTCTAGTTGGTCAGTTTTGACCCTTTCTGCAAGGTCCATTTGGGGTTCTATGAAGCTTTGTTGGACCAACCGAATCCTGCACAATCCCCCACCCTCCTTGGAGCTTTAGTAGAATTTACAATGGCCCCACTCAATGATATGGACAGACTCACTTTTGACCCCAACTTCACTGTGAGGCTTCAAAAGTGGGAACTTCCAATCCTCAGTCTGTAGCATTACCCAGGAGAAAAAATTGTCCTCTACCCTTCAAGTTCTTCTGGCTGAACTAATAACCAAATTAACACAAAACAGATTAGCAGGAGAAAAACAAATGAAAAGTTTAATAATATGTATACCTTTTGTATACAAGGGAGAGACCCAGGCAAGCTAAGTAACCAAACTGGTAGAAGCCACCACCTTTTAAAATCAGCAAAACAAGCCCTGGCTGACCTGGCTGGTGTAGCTCAGTGGATTGAGTGCAGGCCTATGAACCAAAGGATCCTGGTTCAATTCCCAGGCCTGTCTCAGGCCAGTTCCCAGCAGGGGATGCAGGTGAGGCAACCATACATTGATATTTCTCTCCCTCTCTCCTTCCCTTCCCCTCTAAAGATAAATAAATCTTTTTTAAAAAAGTAAAACCTTAAAAAAATAAAAAACAAGCATTGGAGCAAAATAGAAACAGAGACATGGAAATAAAGAACAAACTGACAGTGACCAGAGGGGAGTGACCAGAGGGGATGGGGAAGGGGGACAATGGAGGAAAGAAGGGGAAGAGTCAAGGAATATGTATAAAGGACCCATGTGGGACAGGAGATAGTCAGGAAGGAGGAAACTCCAGAGGTACCCCAGGGCTAAGGTAAAGGACATCCATGTTCTAAGCCCAGTTGTTTCTGCTTTCTGGAAAAGCGCTGAATCATGGTGACTCATGAATGCACCTGTGCGGAAGATGCTGCAGAAGATGCTACATGGCCCCTGCTTCATTATAATAGTATTATAATAAATTAACATTGTGCGCCCTGCTTCTCCGGTGGCCAATCAAGGAAAATCATGGGAGACCACATGCACAGTAACTTTACAGTAATACAACTACTTGTGTGCATGCAATAAAAGCCCACCAAAACTAGCCAGGAAGGATCTGCCCTATAAGAACAGAATCCCTCCAGCCCCTGAGATCAATTTCTGCTTAGAGTTGGCCCGCTCCCATATTCTGTGGAGTGTACTGTCGCTTAATAAATCTGCTGTCTTTCTTTATGCTATAAACTCTGTGTGTTCGATTCAATTCTTTGTCCACGATCACCAAGAACCTGGTTACCAGTGCCCACCTGTGACACATGGACAAAGATAATGGGGTCGGGGAGGAAGGACTGAATGTGGAAGATGGGGGAAGGGAGGGCAGGGGAGAGTATTAAGGGGGAAAATGAGGACAACTGTAACTGAACAACAATTAATTCTTAAAAAACATTAAATAGCCCTGGCTGGTGTAGCTCAGTGGACTGAGCTCAGACCTGCGGACCAAAGGGTGGCCAGTTCAATTTCCGGTCAGGGCACATGCCTAGGTTGCAAGCCAGGTCCCCAGTACAGGGCATGGAAGAGGCAACCACACATTGATGTTTCTCTCCCTCTTTCTCCTTTCCTTCCCCTCCCTCTAAAAATAAATAAATGAAATAAAATAATTTTTAAATTAAATATGTAAATAAATACCATCTCCAGCTAAAGACAAAGATGTTGGGGGCAGAGAGTCAGTTACAGGAGTTTACCACGACGAGCCCAGTAAGCAAGGGTAAGACTGTTAATGCAGATTTAAGCCCACGCCTTCTCCTTTGGTAGTGGGGACATGCCTGGTACAGTGAAGGGAACGCCTTTAGAAATTGAGATTCCCTTACAAATATAAATGTCCTTTTGCAAAAGGTAACTTCTACTTGGTTTTCAGACTTCTCCCAGGTCAGCTGTTTCATAAAATTACCCAGCCTGAAGCAACCAATATCCCAAAGTGGTACATTCTGGATAGGCAAACTTTGCTCCATTTGTCATTCAGTGACGTTTGAGGGTGAAGGTAGCACCTGCAGTGAACATCCCCCAGAACTTTTGGTGAAGTTGTTTAGCAAAAGGTGAATCCGAAAGATAATTCTGAGATAATCAATAGCCTCAGAGAAATGTCTCTGTGAAGTTCCAAACCACAGCTGTGTGCACTTCCCATCTCTTTCTCCCCAAAAGACTAAGACAGGAGAAGCAAGCACGTATGTACAAGCTTGGCTGAGGCAGGTGGGAGGTGACCAGGGTCCCTGTAAATAGATCTCTCTCTCACTGGGGACAACCTGGCATGAGGACTGGAGGTAAAGCTGAGTCACTTTCAGGACTTTGTCATGGATACAGACCTTAAGACCAGCCCTCCTGACAGAACATAGGCAATCAATGCAGTCAACCAAACCCTTGAAGTGTCTACTATGTGGGAACCGGAAGAGATGTAAAACAGAGAGCATGCTGTTACCTTAGAAGAACAGCTATCCCACAGAGAAACAAATCTGACACGGTAAAGGCTCAGTTTTTGTCCAAAAAGTGAATTACAAAGAAATTCAGAAAAGGAAAAAGATTGCTCTAGAGCTTCGATTCTGTGCCCTCTTCCCATTTGCTGCACCTTTTCTTTTTCCCAGAGAGAAAAAGAAGGAGAGAGGGAGAAAAACATCTATGTGAGAAACAGCGATCAGTTGCCTCTCGCACTCCTCCAGACGGGGAGAGGGGAGCGGGTGTATACCGAACCTGCACCCCAGACATGTGCCCTGATCAGGAACAGAACCCGGCCCTTTTGCCTTGTGGAATGACGCCCCAGCAACTGAGCCACCCCAGCCAGGACATACCTCTTTTTTTGTTTAAATGCATTTTCTTTTTAGACAACCTACATGCCATGTTTTTTTTCTTAAAAACAATGCCTCCACTTGGAGTAAATCAAGATCAAAATAAATGAAGAGCTTAAGATAACATCAGTCTTGTTTATCCAAGTCCTGGTGTGTGGATGAAAAGTAGCAGCCAGATATGACGACAGGTGACAGAGCCAAATTGCCACATTTGTTAATACTTTTCCATTTCTAAACCATCCTAAAAGAAAGCCATATATGGGGTTGCACTGTCCTCGCAGTAGTCCAGCAGAGCAACCATGCCATCTGGATTCATGTTGTCACCAATCAAGAACTGACAGTTTTTGAAATTAGAACAAATGTGCTTGATTTGTTCTGCAGCCTCTGTCATAAAAGGCTTCACTCTTTCTGGTCTGTTTCTCCAGGCTCCCTTCCACTGATTTCATGTAATCTTTGATGTACTGCTTGTAAGCTGGGCTTTTGTGAAGCTGGTTTCCTGCAAATGATGGTTCATGACAATATGAACACCAGTGATGACTGTGCTTTCAGTACCTTCACCCTCTGGGCTATCGGCGGAGGCCTTTCCACCACTGAGCGAGTCATCTATAGCATCCTCTCTCCTACTGACCATCTTTCCCTCCACCTTCAGGCACAGCCTGTCTGCGATCTCCTGGACTATAGATGTCATAGAATGTCTCATCATAGCTGATGAGGTTCTGGTAGATGATCACAATGGTGGCTGGAAGGAAAAGTGGACACTGGCTTAACAGGAGTCCAGAGCTCGAAGTGAGCTCAGTGCAGCCAACGAAGCACTCAGGGGGAGTCTTGAACAGATCATTCCTTTCCCGACTTATGGTGAGAGGGTGAAAGGGTGGAGAGGGATAAGGAGGCCAAGAAACCCTTGGGGGTTCTACTCTCTCCCTCTTCTATTTTCTTTCTTGCTGTGGTTGCCTCCTCAGCACTGATTTAGCCCTCACCCCCAGACCCTGAGTTCAGACTACTTACTTGAAATCCCTTTTTGACTCCTAGCGATTTCATAGCAGTGGAGGATCTGGACTTTGAGACCTGAATTCCATTCTCAGTTAATTGAACTAGCTGTCACCCTCCCTCAGGTTCAGAGACAAGCATGTGGGTTGAGATATTCATGGTGACAAATTTTGGTGACATGATATTGTCACCAGTGTCTGTTTATTGTCATGTCAGTTTAACAAGATGCTCACTGGTGGTTCTAATGATTTCCATTGTTGCTTTGCTCTCCCACTTCAGCCCTGGCACCTGACTTAGAATGGCCCAGGATTACCCTGCAGAAGTTGCACCTGATAAGAACAATTTCTATCAAGTCATCTGTAAAACTGATGGATGGGCTCTGGTCTCTGGCTTATCAAGAATGTCAGAGTCAAATCAAACCACAAAGATGGCAGGTCAAACCACAAAGGTTCTTTTCTCAGATTACAGAGGCTTGGTTAGAGAGGTCGGGCTGAGCTTTCTAAAATGGGCCAAGGATAGCCAAGAGACCAAAAAATTCTGGTTTGCAGAGAGTTCAAAGGGAAAGATTTCAGTGAACATTAGGTATGGTAGCAGAACTCTTGTATCCAGAGCAATTTTTATTCTGGTCTATATGGATATTAGAATATAAGTAACTCCATGACCCCAGTACCACTCTTCTCATTTTCTAAAACCTGACATCTACATTATAATGGGGCACCTTTGAGCTTACAGAGCATTTTTACATCTATATCATGTGTTTTATTTCTTACA